>JAYESA010000085.1:0-135000 GCA_036927795.1 Iris macrosiphon
ATATATATATATATATATATATATATATATATATATATATATATATATATATATATATATATATATATATATATATATATATATATATATATATATATATATATATATATATATATATATATATATATATATATATATATATATATATATATATATATATATATATATATATATATATATATATATATATATATATATATATATATATTATATATATATATATATATATATATATATATATATATATATATATATATATATATATATATATATATATATATATATATATATATATATATATATATATATATATATATATATATATATATATATATATATATATATATATATATATATATATATATATATATATATATATATATATATATATATATATATATATATATATATATATATATATATATATATATATATATATATATATATATATATATATATATATATATATATATATATATATATATATATATATATATATATATATATATATATATATATATATATATATATATATATATATATATATATATATATATATATATATATATATATATATATATATATATATATATATATATATATATATATATATATATATATATATATATATATATATATATATATATATATTATATATATATATATATATATATATATATATATATATATATATATATATATATATATATATATATATATATATATATATATATATATATATATATATATATATATATATATATATATATATATATATATATATATAATATATATATATATATATATATATATATATATATATATATATATATATATATATATATATATATATATATATATATATATATATATATATATATATATATATATATATATATATATTATATATATATATATATATATATATATATATATATATATATATATATATATATATATATATATATATATATATATATATATATATATATATATATATATATATATATATATATATATATATATATATATATATATAATATATATATATATATATATATATATATATATATATATATATATATATATATATATATATATATATATATATATATATATATATATATATATATATATATATATATATATATATATATATATATATATATATATATTATATATATATATATATATATATATATATATATATATATATACTATATATATATATATAATATATATACTACTATATATATCTATATATATATATATATATATATATATATATATATATATATATATATATATATATATATATATATATATATATATATATATAGATATATAATATATATATATATATATATATATATATATATATATATATATATATATATATCTATCATATACTACTATATATATATCTACTATATATATATATATCATATATATATATATATATATATATATATATATATATTATATATATATATATACTATATATATATATATATTAATATATATTATCTATACTATCTATCTATCTATCTATCTATCTATCTATCTATATATATATATATATATATATATATATATATATATATATATATATATATATATATATATATATATATATATATATATATATATATATATATATATTATATATATATATATATATATATATATATATATATATATATATATATATAAAGATTCATTTATATATGGGATCTATAGGATGGTATATGTATGTATTGTGTTGGACAATTAAGTGTGTGTGTTAGAGTGTGTTGAAGGAGGTCGGGCACCTACAGGAGCATAGCAGCATCAACATCAGCTATGAGCAGCAGCAGTAGTAAGTAAATGAGCAGCAGCAGCAGCAGCAACAGATGAATGAGCAACAGCAGTAGCAGGTAAATGAATGAGGAGCAGCAGCAGATAAATGAGCAACAGCAGCAGCATGAAACCCGGGCAGCAGCAGCATGAAATCCGAGCAGCATCAGCAGATTCACTAGCAGCAACAACAGATACGAGCAGCAGCGTGTATCAAGGTGTAGGCAGCAGGGTTGAGAAATAGTTAGTGGTTAGTTAGATAAATTATAGTATAGCTAGCTAGTCTATTAGTAAGTTAGAACTATACATATGTATCTCTAGTATCTCTAGTAGTTATATATTTGTTTGTGGACATGTATGTATATATGTATCAGTAAGTATTATAGTTAGTACAGTATAGTAGTTGTGTTAGGTAGTACATAATACTTGATAGTTATATTAGATTGATATATACCTATTATTGTATAGTTAGTGGTTTTGTAACTAATATATACTAGCTATGACATTTACCTTGAGGTACCAGGATAAGCGTCAAGGTATTTGAGGATACTCAAGGTAATGGGGTTGGGTACCAAGATGAGGGTTTAGTGGTGCGATACCGAGTTGGTTGAAAGCCAATGTATCAACATAGCTTTTGGTAGTTAGACTAGTATATTTATTATTGATTGAATATGCATATATGGTATTCATACATTTTATTTGCGTATCCTGATATACGGTATCCTAGTATCCTAGATTTAGCTTGTATGACCTAGATTCTTAGTGTATGAACCCAACATCATTGAGATAGACTCATGTAAGAAATATGTAGTTTGACCAAGTTTCACCGGTTTGACTTAGAGTTGACCTAGTTTGACTATTTTGACTTAGAAGTGGCTCTTTAACCTAAATGTTGACTAGTTTAACTTATTTTTTATTCTGAAACCTTGTACTGATGTTGTATTTCCCAATCTAGGTCTTCGAGGCTCTGTATCAGACATCTGTGAGACTATTCACGGACTTCAGGCGAGTACATTCTCTGATAGTTTTCTATTTATGATATCCTCTATGTTCATTGTATTTAGTGTAGATAACCATGTTTTCTTAACACGATGGTTACACGGATTGGTATATCCGGATCTCGTCATGAGATATTATTCCTTGGTATATGGTGTATCTTGTGCAAGCCTTGTTTCATTGATTATCTTGTACATGAACAAACTCTGATTCTCGGGGAGAGTCGCTATCTTCCTGGAGAATCCCGTGACATAGCTTACCATGGTTGGATCCATAATACCAGTCGGGGTTGGGGAGTATGTAGTGTAGATATGTGATCATACCTTTTTGTATTATATCTTGTTCTTGAATATTGTTAATCATACACCGCACGTATGATTAGCCAGGCCATAAATCTTGTATCAAGTTTCCAAGCCGATCATATGTTAAAGCTAGTACTCACACACTTAGTCATTAGTCTTCTTGTTCATTGTCATATTATTCATTCTTGTATTTACTTCCAGTATTTCCTTATTGTATATCTCTCTTGTATCTATTATTGCATCTTGTATATTCATATCTATTTATGGTTACATAGTTTATATCATTGATTAGAACTATTGTTAGAGATGTACTCTGCTCCTTTCCTAACTAGATATATTTATTCCAGATGATACTGAGGAGTGGTACCCTATACATTGCGGGCCTCAGGATGTTGTGGGCTTAGAGTCAGAGACCCTGGCTTGGGAGGGACTCATCCCGACTGAGACAAATGACCCGGGACTTGTAGCTTCTTAGTATTCTTTTGTACTGGATTTTTCTCCAGCTTATTTTTAAATTTTTCTTCAGACTCATTGATGTTATTATTTTGACTCATGAGTTGTATGTGACTATTCTATTCTTTATCATATTCGTACTCATTTCCACCTTAGATCTTTGATTGAGTATATCGATATTATTGGTAGCTCATTATATTATTAGATAGATTACCCAAACAGTGTTCTACCACAAATTCTGCGGTGTAGGCTGGGCGTTGTTCCCGACTTGTACCCTTACACCGGGTGTGGGTCATGACACATTTTTAGTGGTGGCCTACACAGGTTTTTAAGGTCGCAATTAGTGCGATTTGTAGTGGTGCTCAGAATTGAGTGCTATTACGAGCCTGTTCCAAGATATAGGAGATAGGCTATAGGCTGAGAATACTCAATCACATCTAGGAAAATTCTTTTGATTCATTCAACTATTCTTTCTTGATATTGATACTTGATCTTTAAACTGTCCTTTCCTTGATTGTCTTACATCGTATGCCATATTGATTCTTTCTTTAGCTTTGTTTCAGGATGCCGCCTAAGACTAGATCACAGTAGGGGAGAGAAGCTTCTGAGAGGTCGACGACATCCCGAGGGCCTGCACCAGTCACTTCTCTGGTGACTGGAGTGTCAGCTGCTTTCGGAGGTCCACTACCTACTCAGAGGATTGTGCCAGCTGTATCTAAGGGACTTCCACCTCCACCTTCCGTGCCAGCAGATGCGACACAGATGTTCTCACTATTTTGTGAGATGTTGGAGGCGTAGAGGGCTCAGTCTGAGACACATCAGGCAAACCGACGTTTTATGGTAGGGCATCGAGAGTGCTCATCAGCTTGCTCGTGCCGTAGTAGAGGGGAGTTTCGGTCCAGCAACAGGTTGATCCTCAGGTTGCTCAGCTTCGGCCAGGCAACATTCAGGACTTCAAGAAGCTGGAGCCCTAGGGTCTTCAAGGGGACGGAGGGCATCATCTATGGTGATGATTGGCTCGAGGACATTGAGCGTCTTATGAGGGTGTCCTGTCTTTCTGAGGATCTGAAGGTTGAGTCGGTAGAACTTTAACTGTTCGACGTCGCCCGCACTTGGTTCAGGAATGAGCCGATTCTTGTTGACGTAGGACAGCCTTGGGAGGTATTCAAGGACCTCTTCAAGAAGAAGTTCTTCGCTCGGGTAGACAGGCTAGACTTGGGAAGGCAGTTTGAGAGCCTCATTAAAGGGAGCATGTCTGTGGAGGAATACGCTGCGGAGTTCGGCAGGTTGAGCCAATTTATAGAGTATTTGGTGAGAGAGCCGGAGGTTCGGGCTATTCGTTTAAGTGAGGGGTCTAAACTGGAAAGTGAAGATCCAAATTCCGTCTTTTTATAAGACCTACTTACGGAGGCACACAAGGTTGAGCGGGAGTTGGATTTGAAGCCCAAGAGAGATCGTGATTCTTTTCTGGGGACCAACAGCAGTGCAGTATCTGCCAAACGTCCTCATTTCCAGTCCAGGCCTTTCCAGCAGCCACAACAGAACCAAACTTCATCTAGGACACTGTTTCACCAAGCACTACAGTAGCAGAGACAGTTACAGCAAGCTCCTTGCCACTACTGCAAGAAGCTCAGCCATATCTGGGAGGTTTGCAGAAGGATATTGGGAGTTTGCTTATATTTTGGTACCGAAGGGCATCAGATGAGAGAGTGTCCTTGTCGTGCAGTCCAGGGACCAGCTTTAGCTCCAAGGGCACAAACAAGACCACCTACAGTACAGCTGAGGAGACCGCTTCCGACCCAACAACAACGTTATGTCCAGTATCAGCAGCAGGGAGGTGCACGTCAAAGACGAGCGTTTGCTATGACTGTCAAGGAGGACGAGCCCACCGGAGATGTTATCGCAAGTTCTGTTCTTCTTGATTCCATTCCAGCTTTAGCTTTATTTTATAGTGATGCTTCCCATAGTTTTGTATCTGTTTCTTTTGTTCTGAAGCATGATTTGGTAGCTAAGTCTTTGCTTAAGACTTGCAAGATCATGACCAGGGGAGGCATTATCCTGGTTAATGATATTTGCAAGGATCGAAGAGTTACTTTGGGAGGCCGAAAGTTGAGTGCGTGTCTACTTGTAATGCCACTTTTGAGCTACGATGTTGTACTCAGGATAGATTGCTTGAGTAGGCACCGTGCTAGTATAGATCATAGAGGAAGTAGAGTTTTGTTTGGTTTGCCAGGAGAGCCAGAGTTCGAGTTTACAAGAGGAGCTGCAGAGCAGGAAGAAGGCATTATTTATGGAGCTATGATGAAAGACAAGGAGTTGCCGTATCCGTTGATAGCAGAATTTTTGGATGTGTTTCCTAAGGAATTGCCAGGATTGCCACCAAATCGAGATATTGCATTCTCTATAGACTTGGTGTCAGGTGCAAAACCAATTTTGCAGTATGTCTATAGAGTAAACAACACTGAGCTGGTTGAGCTGAAGAAACAGGTGGACGAATTGCAGGATAAGGGGTTTATTAGATCAAGTTCTTTACCGTGGGGAGCCTCGGTATTGTTTGTACCGAAGAAGGATGGATCAGTGCGCATGTACATTGATTACAGGGCATTAAATAATCTCACTATCAAGAATAAGTACCCTTTGCCACGGATTGATGACTTATTCGATCAGTTGAGTGGTGCCAAGGTGTTTTCTAAGATAAATTTGAGATCAGGCTACCACCAGATGAAAGTGAAGCCTGAGGACATACCGAAGACTACTTTTAGAACTCGGTATGGTCAGTATGAGTTTATGGTGATGCCGTTTGGGTTGACTAATGCCCCGACGGTATTTATGAACTTGATGAACAAGGTGTTCCATCAGTACCTTGGCAAGTTCATGGTGGTGTTCATCGACGACATACTCATATACTCGAAGACACCGGAGGAGTACGAGGAACATTTGCGGATTGTGTTAGAGGTGCTGAGGAAGGAGAAGCTGTATGGAAAGCTGTCCAAGTGTGAGTTATTCCAGGATAATATAGAGTTCTTGGGGCATGTTGTGACTGGTGATGGTATTTTAGTGGATCTGAAGAAGATCGCAGCAGTAGAGTCTTGGAAGACCCCGAGTTCAGTAGCAGAGATCAGGAGTTTCTTGGGATTGGCAGGCTACTACAGGAAGTTTGTACAAGATTTTTTGAGGATTGTCGAGCCGATGACCAGACTCACTAGAAAGGATGTAGAGTTTGTTTGGGCAAAGAATTGCTAGGTTTCTTTTGAGGAATTGAAGAAGAGATTGACGTTTGCTCATATTTTGACGTTACCATTAGGGTCTGGAGGTTTCACTATTTATAGTGATGCATCGGGAAAAGGTTTGGATTGTGTTCTTCAGCAGAATGGAAAAGTGATTGCCTATGCATCCAGGCAATTGCGTCCTCATGAGAAGAACTATCCTACCCATGATTTGGAGTTGGCAGCAGTCATCTTCACCCTGAAGTTATGAAAATACTATTTGTATGAAGAGCGTGTGGAGATCTTCACAAACCATAAGAGCTTGAAGTACGTTTTCACACAGAAGAAGTTGAACATGAGACAGCGTCAGTGGCTGAAACTGATAAAGGATTTTGACATATTTTTGTAGTATCATCCTGGGAAAGTCAATGTAGTGGTCGATGCCTTGAGCAAGTATCCGGTAGCTATGTTCTTGACGCATGATCGATATTTGTTGGAAGCCTTGGAGAGCTTAGGCATTAAGGTGATAGTTCCTGGTTTTGCTATGCATATATGGGGATTGCAGATACATTCAAAGTTGATGGACATGATCAAAGCAGCCCAGTATGAGGATGTATCTCTGAGGAGCATCAGAGCTCAGGTGAGAGCTGGATTGGAGGATGATTTCACCATTATCAATGATGGATCTTTGCGGCATGGAGTTAGATTATGTGTGCCTAGTGGGGAGCTACGTGAGGAGGTATTGCAGGAAGCGCATCACTCTCAGTATTTCATACATCCAGGTGCCAACAAGATGTATCGGGATATGCGAGAGAGTGTGTGGTGGTATGGCATAAAGAGAAAAGTGGCACAGTTTGTATCCAGATGCTTAGTGTGCCAGCAGGTAAAAGCCGAGAGGCAGAGGCCAGGAGGTTTACTTCAGCCATTACCCATTCCAGAGTGAAAGTGGGAGCACATTACTATGGATTTTGTGTCTGAACTTCCACGATCTCCAGGAGGGAAAGACACGATTTGGGTCATCGTTGATAGGTTGACCAAGTCGGCCAACTTTTTGCCTTTCAAGGTGGGTTTGTCTACGGAGAAGCTGGCAGAGATGTATATGAGACAGATCATCAGGATACATAGAGTTTCCATCAGCATAGTCTCAGATCAGGATAATCGTTTCACTTCTCATTTCTGGAGGAGTTTGCAGGCGAGTTTGGGCACCCAGCTCATGTTCAGTACTGCATATCATCCCCAGACAGATGGAAAATCAGAGAGGACTATTTAGACTCTTGAGGATATGCTGCATACTTTTATACTAGATTTTAGGGGTTCTTGGGAGGACCATCTCCATTTGGTGGAGTTTGCTTACAACAACAGCTGCCAGGCTAGTATAGAGATGTCATCATTTGAATCTCTGTACGGTCGAAGATGTCATACTCCCTTGTCATAGGACGATATTGGAGATAGAGTTTTGCTTGGGCCAGAGATAGTTGTAGATGCAACGGAGAAGGTTCAGCTGATCAGAGACAGACTTCGAGTGGCGCAGGACAGACAGCGGCATTGGGCCAATAGGCATCGGAGACCTTTGGAGTTTGAGGTATAGTTTTAGATTTTTATTTTATGCTTGTTATTGGTTGTTTGTTATAGATTAAGTTTTTAAGGTTGTGTTTTGTTCTAGGTAGGTGGTTTGGTGTTTCTGATGATTTCTCTGACACGAGGCACGATTCGTTTCGGTGGAGGCAAAAATCTTAGTCCGCGATTCATCGAATCTTTCACTATTCTAGAGAGGGTCGATGCAGTTGCTTATCGACTAGACTTGCCACCTGCACTTAAGGGAGTGCACAATGTGTTTTACGAGTCACAGTTAAGACGGTATGTGGCAGATCCAAGTCACGTATTGGATCACTCGAAGATAGAGGTGGGCCCGACTCTTAGCTATCCAGAGCAGCCAGTTGAGATTCCGGATCAGAGAGAGAAGGTGCTGAGGAACCAGACTATTCTTTTGGTATGCGTCGCATGGAGGAATCACTCTCCGGGGGAGTCTACCTGCGAGAGAGAGGATAAAAAGCGAGAGCGTTATCCATATTTGTTTGTGCCTTGAGGTATGTTCTTTCATAGTTATGTTTTATTCTTTTGTTATATTATGTTCTTTTGTTATGTTCTGTTATTTTCTGGGGGCATTTTTTGTCTTGAATTTCGAGGACGAAATTATTTTAAGGAGGGTAGACTTGTCACTACCATATTTTCTAGGAAAGGATATTTTAGTAATTTTATAATTAATTAAATATTATGTATGTTGTATAATTATTTATTATATTATTTAATTATTGTTAGATGTTAGTTTATTATTTTGGACTTGTGTTAGTGGACCTAACTAGTTTAGCTTAGAATCATGGACCAACATGTATTAATTGTTAGAATTGAGCCCAACTAGAAAGCCCATTGATTAGGAGGATGATTAGTGTAAACCCCCTCACCAAAAATAGATATTTTGTGTATATTTTATATTATTATATTTATTATAGATATTAAATTTCTTTAGAGTATTCTCTTAGTTAATTAGAAAATAAATTTCTTGATATATTTACTTATATAAATATTTATTTAGAATTATTTTTAGGCTATTTTAGATTTGTGGAGATTTTTTTAGAATTTTTTGGTAATTAAAACATAGGGAACGTAAATTTTTAGGACTTCTATGATTTACTATACGACCATAATTGCATGTTGTTCCTACCAAATATTTATTTTAGTTTAAATTATTTAATTATATTTTTCTGTAATTTATTTAGAATTTTAAGAAATTTATTTAGATTTTTAAAATTATTTAGGATTTATTTGGATATATATAGTCTTAATATTATATATATGCTAATTTAGTGTTAATATATATTAATAAGATTTTATAAATTATTTGTATTATCTTTAATTATATTTAAGATTATAAATTATTGAGATAAATTCAAACTCTATTTTAAATTAATTCAAATCCTGAACCTACTAGGAAAGCAACTTCATGCATATCCTATCCATATTTAAATTCATCATAATCCTATCCAAATTAACCAATCATATTCGTATTTAATTAAGTAGTGTCCACCATTATAAATACCTCATCCTTCATTTTTTTTTCCCAAATTTCTCTCTTTTTCGTCCAAAAATAGTCAAAATTTGTCATAAATTCAGCCTCATGTTTTACTAGTTATGACGAATTAAAAAGACGATATCTCCTAGCTCCGGACTCCAAACGTGCTCCAATTTTTTTTGTTAGAACTATATCAAGGTTAGTTTTCTGAATATATAAATTATTTGAATAATTTTTGAATCTATTTTTCTAGAAAATTCTAAAAGTGTCAGATGTCCAAAATCAGACGCGTTTTCGTATTTTTGAGATTTTGGGAGATCCCGAACTCAGAATTATGAACCGTTTGAAGTTTCAAAAATCTGAAATGATAAATTTTCTTAAAATTATTTTTATAGAATTTAATATCTAAGTTAATCTACTGTAAAATTTGTGCAACGTAGACGTAAGTAGGAAACCACCAAAAACTTTTATCTGTGCACCCTTGTGGCCATAACTCTTTACCGACTTATGATTTTATGAAACCGTCGATTCCGGTATTCATCTAGTATTGAAATATATAGGATTCCACACACAAATCTAGGATTTGAATCGGTTGACTTTTTGGTCAACGGATTGCCTAGATTTGCGTGCCATGGATCACAAATCCTTAAAGTTGACTTTCTTTGAACCAAAATTAGAGCTTAACAATAAAATTAGATTAAAATACAATTTTAGGTTATTTTATTCAGAGTTAAAATAGATTAAAATAGCAAAAAATATTCATCCACTTTTGTAACCTAACTTGTTTAATTTATGTGACGGGTAGATCGGATGACGCCTTGAGTTGGGACTTCATCCTTTTCAGACCAGACAAGATACCTTGCCAAATTATTTACAGTACTTTGCATGCTTAGTATATTTCTGTATATTTATTGCATTTTTGTTTAATCATTGCATGTGTAGTTTCTTTCAGTCATTACTATATATTAGATATGTTGACACACACTTGACACTTAGTATCATAGAGGACAATCAGTAGGTGTATGGGCTTTAACCACTCTGGTAAACCGTAATAACTAGCATGCACTATGGTGGTCGTGTCCGATGGTCGCTACCCCCGAGGTATGTCGATTGATGGAGTCACGAGGGTCGCTACCTCCGAGGTATGTCAGCTGATGATGTTCTAGACGTGTGTGTGAGTTGTGAGGCTTAGATCGAGTAGCCTACCCTTGCCCATACGTCAAAAAGTTGTCCTCATTTGCATTCATATAGATTATCTTGTACAGCGTACTTATTTATTTTCAAACATTATGCATGTTTACTGTATTCAAATTGGCATGCTTCTATGTATCTTGTTATGTCCCTCTGAGGACCTGGTCCCTTTCCAGGTGTAGATGTTCATGACTATTCGCAGGAGCACGGATCAGGACTTACTACTTATCTCTTCCGAGGAGGTCTTACCTTCTAAGCATCAGTGATTATCTCCAGCGAGGGATCCCTTCGCTGATACCTTTATATCATTATCTCATTTATATTAGAGATTTATCCTTCTCTCTCATTTTAGTATTGGTATAGTCATTAGTAGTGGATTTGTCTCCACCCGACTATAGTTTTGGATTATTCAAACTCATTATTCTAGTTTAGTTATTTTCTTTTGTGACTTGTTGGATGGATGAGATTTAGTATATCGGTGACTTGTGATAATATTTATACCACTTGTGGATTGATATTCATAATACAGCGTACGTGTGCGTTATGGTTTTCATATATTCGAGTGCCATAACCATACGTTTGGCATGCTTACGTGTTTCTAGTCCTACATAATTTGGGACTGGAACGTGACATATTTTTGTGGTGGCCCATGCAGGTCGAGAGCATATTATCTCGGTTACGTCACTGTACTGAGCAAGCCTGCGCATAGGATTAGAATATAGGATCTCATCCACTTATTTATCACCTCCCTTGATTTCGTTTCGTATTATCATTTGATTACTTGCTTTGCATCTTTTTTGATCCCTTCTCAACGTCGATCTTCTCTCGTGCTTGATAGAGGTTAGGAAGATGACTTATACTAGGTATATACCCTCTAGTATTCAATAACACTATTAGTTAAATTATTATAAGTTGGATAGTATGTCTCATAACCTAGTAACACATAGTCCTATTGTCCCATTAAGTATAATTGAATGACACCAGTTATAGACTTGCATAAAAAGATAGTGTTTATCCAGACTATAGAACTTTAGTGTTATTCTGGACTGTAGAACTTAGAGGCTCATATACCCATTTGGTTGACTTTAGACTTAGACAAGAAATTAGTATGGCAATTGTAGAGGCACAACACCGATCTTCTTGGTAAACTTAGATTATTCAGTACCTTCCTCCATCATAATCAAGCGTACTTATATTTTTACTACCTCGACTTATGCTGCTATTATAGCCTAGTTTTGCAAGCTTATTCTTTTATTAAGCTTGTTCATGACATATATATTATTGGGGGCCCACACTAATATATTGTCTAAATCAGAATCGGTGTATTATGGTCTGATCAACCGTAGCGCACTTGGTTAGCTCTTTGTATCACTACTTTATGTAGATTGAGATATAGTTGACTCAACTTGTTAGACGAATATACTTGCCCTCTAGACTGGTCAGAGCATATCGTGTCAGGTACATAATTGTTCTGATATGAACATGCATATAGGAATTTACCAAAATAAGATTTTAATTCACAACTGCCTTGGCAACTCCCTTTCAAAATTCTTTAATCTCTTCGAATCCCGTACTTGTATTATATCACCTCCTCCTTGAACTCTTTATTGTTATTTTCCGTCTTCCACTATTTCGGAAAGACGAACGTTCGTGCTTAGTATAAGTTTGATACATGAATAGTACTAGATATACCCCATAGGCCAAGCACTCATGATGACAAACAAGAGAGCGCGGCCACAGGAAGCCGTAGATACTGGTACGACCTTAGTTATATATGCCATTGCATACTCATGACCCCCTTTATGACACGAGATCTTTGGTGCATAGTAGACGTAGAATTATATAGGTGTTGATTTAGCAGTTATGAGGATATACTAATATTTTACCCAGATGGCATACACGCGATGCTAATAGATGACGCGAGTAGCAGTAGTAGTATTCTTTTTCTATCACCATCTCGTCCCCTTGGGTGGCTCATCTTCTCTTCTCTATCCATTCATTATCTCGTGCTTAATTCTCCGTATCGTAGTTACTCTTTTTTGTGCCAACATGAATTGTTGGTCTACTTCGACCCCATCTTAGTTTTGTTAGTTAAAACGTAAATGGTTTAGTAGATGATTAATAACTAAAGGATGAGTTCTTAATAATAACCCTTATGTATATGACCTATAGCAATATCTGTATCCTCTTATTATTTTAAAAACTATATATAGCATCCCTTAGGCTAATAGGAATTTGTTAGACTGTTTGAACTAGTTTATACTTTTAATAGTTTTATAAGTTAGTCAAGACTTTAACTGTTGCCCAAAAACTTAGACTATGCCTAGGAAAGAATTGAAGTCACTTGTTACGAACTGACAACTATGACAAATCGCTGGCAAAGTAGCGACAACTGCAGCTAGACCATTGTAGTAAAGTAGTCGAAGTTTTTGCAGACATATTGGTCATGTGGCATAGCAGTATTAGACTACGATACTTGACGGTTATAAAGAAAAATCATGGTTGTGAGATTCAAGACAAGTACCCCAAGATTCTCGACCCAATAAATATATTCGTCTTACAACCTAGATAATAGCCTTAAGCGACTGTGACTACTAGTAGAACTTTTGTAAGTTGGATAGTGTAGACGAGTTAGAGAATAATAGGATAGTGTATGGACAATAAATGAGAAGTGTTAGAATGACAGACCAAGACTTTTAGGAAGCACTGCTAGATAGTTATGTAGTGTAATAGCTACAGTGATTATTATGAATATGGGTTAGTGTCAATTTCGAGGACAAAATTTTCGTAAGTTGGGTAGATTATAAACCCCCTCACCAAAAATAGATATTTTGTGTGTATTTTATCTTATTATATTTATTATAGATATTAAATTTCTTTAGAGTATTCTCTTAGTTAATTAGAAAATAAATTTCTTGATATATTTACTTATATAAATATTTATTTAGAATTATTTTTAGGCTATTTTAGATTTTTGGAGATTTTTCTAGAATTTTTAGGTAAGTAAAACATAGGGAACGTAAATTTTTAGGACTTCTATGATTTACTATACGACCATACTTGCATGTTGTTCCTACCAAATATTTATTTTAGTTTAAAATATTTAATTATATTTTTCAGTAATTTATTTAGAATTTTAAGAAATTTATTTAGATTTTTAAAATTATTTAGGATTTATTTGGATATATATAGTCTTAATATTAGATAGATGCTAATTTAGTGTTAATAGATATTAATAAGATTTTATAAATTATTTGTATTATCTTTAATTATATTTAAGATTATAAATTATTGAGATAAATTCAAACTATATTTTAAATTAATTCAAATCCTGAACCTACTAGGAAAGCAACTTCATGCATATCCTATCCTTATTTAAATTCATCATAATCCTATCTAAATTAACCAATCATAGTCGTATTTAATTAAGTAGTGTCCACCATTATAAATACCTCATCCTTCATTTTTTTTCCCAAATTTCTCTCTTTTTCATCCAAAAATAGTCAAAATTCATCTGGTTTCCATATATTCGAGTGCCATAACCATACGACTGGCATGCTTACGTGTTCCTAGTCCTACATAATTTGGGACTGGGACGTGATAATTAGTTTAATTAAACCCTTAGACTAGAACATTTTCTCCTTAATTATTACTTCATGAGAGGCCCCAAGGGGTATAATGGACATTATATAGTAGCTTGAGGAAGGGGCAAAGGGGGGTCGGCCTATTAAAAGAGAGGGAAAAAGTTTCTCTCTCCTCTTATTATTTCAAATCTAGATCTAGAATTTTTTTCAACCAAATTCCCTCATTTCCATATCATTTTCTACCAAATTTCATCCCAATTCATTCCAAAATCACCATTGGATACTAGTGGAGTAAGGATCTAGAAGAAGAAAGTAAGAATCTACAAAGAGGAGCAAGGATCTACAAGTTGGAGGCCAATTTTATCACAATTGGAGGTTGTATTGGGAATCCATCTTCCAATAGGTACAATTCAGTTTTTTTCTTTATTTAGTTTCTAAATCTGAGGTTTAATCATGAAGAATCAACCCATATACATAGGCTACCCATAGGATTTGGATTTGAGTTCATAGGAGGCCTATTGAGAAAGTTATGGTACTTTTTGTGTCAATTTTGGTGGAATTCCGAGATTGACACTTGTTATGTTTGTCAATTAATCCTATAGATCAACTTGGCATGTGTTTGTGTGTTTATGGCTAGTGTTGTATGCACAATTGGGTACGTGTTGGTCGTATCCCAACAATTTGGTGATACGTGTTAATTTGGGAGTTTTTCCTCCGACACGGGACCTTGTGCATGTCACAATTTGACACAGACACGTAGGTATATATTTGACTCTTCGTATTATTCATAAATAATATATTAGACTTGCTCGTGTCCTTCGGGATACGTTTGGTTGTGTGGTGGACTCGTGTCGCAAGCGTATCACAGATCTAGTGTGATACGGATGCGATGCACTCCACGTGTTTGTTATATTTTATTCCTAGATCTAATTTTTTTGTTCCTAACTAGTGTAGTAGATGTATTCATATGCATTTATATATATATATGTATTGTTATGTATACATATGTAGTTATATGTACTAGTGTATAAAGGTATCTATATGTTAAAGTGAATGTTATACTACATATGTGTATATGTATATATATATTGTTGTGTTTATATATAGATATGTAGATATACATCTATATAGATAGCTATTTGAATAGTTATGATTATATATATGTATGTTATATATATATATATATATATATATATATATATATATATATATATATATATATATATATATATATATATATATATATATACACTCATACACACACACACACACACACACACACACACACATATATATATATATATATATATGTGTGTGTGTGTGTGTGTGTGTGTGTGTGTGTGTGTGTGTGTATATATATATATATATATATATATATGCACACACACATATATATACACACACACACACACACACACACACACACACACACACACACATATATATATATATATATATATATATATGTGTGTGTGTGTGTGTGTGTGTGTGTGTGCATATATATATAGTTCGAGATTGATGTATATATGGGATCTATGGGATGGTATATGTATGTATTGTGTTGGGCAATTAAGTGTGTGTGTTAGAGTGTGTTGAAGGGGGGTCGGGCACCTACAGGAGCATAGCCGCAGCAACATCAGCTATGAGCAGTAGCAGGAACAAGTAAATGAGCAGCAGCAGCAGCAGCTGCATGAATGAGCAGCAGCAGCAGATGAATGAGCAGTAGCAGAAGATAAATGAGCAACAACAACAGCATGACACCTGGGTAGCAGCAGCAGCATGAAATTCGAGCAGCAGCAGCAGCAGATACGAGCAGCAGCGTGTATCAAGGTGTAGGCAGCAGGGTTGAGAAATAGTTAGTGGTTAGTTAGATAAATTATAGTATAGCTAGCTAGTCTATTAGTAAATTAGATCTATACATATGTATCTCTAGTATCTCTAGTAGTTATATATTTGTATGTGGACATGTAGGTATATATGTATCAGTAAGTATTGTAGTTAGTATAGTATTGTAGTTGTGTTAGGTAGTACATAATACTTGATAGTTATATTTGATTGATATATACCTATTATTGTATAGTTAGTGGTTGGGTAACTAATATATACTAGCTATGACATTTACCTTGAGGTACCAAGATAAGTGTCAAGGTATTTGAGGATACTCAAGGTAATGGGGTTGGGTACCAAGATGAAGGTTTAGTGGTGCGATGCCGAGTTGGTTCAAAGCCAAGGTATCCACATAGCTTTTGGTAGTTAGACTAGTGTATATATTATTGATTGAATATGCATATATGGTATTCATACCTTTTGTTTGTGTATCTTGAGATACAGTATCCTAGATTTAGCTTGTATAACCTGGATTCTTAGTGTATGAACCCAACATCATTGAGATAGACGCATGTAACCTAGAAAAATATAGTTTGACCAAGTTTGACCGGTTTGACTTAAAGTTGACCTAGTTTGACTTAGAAGTAACTTTTTGACTAGATGTTGACTAGTTTAACTTATTTTTTATTCCGAAACCTTGTACTGATGTTGTATTTCCCTATCTAGGTCTTCGAGGCTCTATATCAGACATTTGTAAGACTATTCATCGGACTTCAGGCGAGTACATTCTCTGATAGTTTCTTATTTATGATATCCTCTATGTTCATTATATTTAGTGTAGATATCCATGTTTCCTTGACACGATGGTTACACGGATTGGTATATCCGGATCTCGTCATAAGATGTTATTCCTTGGTATATGGTGTATATTGTGCAAGCCTTGTTTCATTGATTATCTTGTACATGTAAAGACACTGATTCTTGGGGAGAGTCGCTATCTTCCTGGAGAATCCTGTACTATAGCGTACCATGGTTGGATCCACTATACCAGTCGGGGTTGGGGAGTATGTAGTGTAGATATGTGATCACCTTCTTGTATCATGTCTTGTTCTTGAATAGTGTTAATCATACACCGCACGTATGATTAGCCAGGCCATAAATCTTGTATCAAGTTTCCAAGCCGATCACATGTTAAAGCTAGTACTCACACACTTAGTCATTAGTATTCTTGTTCATTCTTGTATTTACTTCCAGTATTTCTTTATTGTATATCTCTCTTATATCTATTATTGCATCTTGTATATTCACATGTATTTACGGTTACATCGTTTATATCATTGATTAGAACTGCTGTTAGAGATGTACTATGCTCCTTTCCTGACTGGATATATTTTTCTCAGATGATACTGAGGAGTGGTACCCTACATATTACGGGCTGTTGTGGGCTTAGAGTCAGAGACCCTGGCTCAGGAGGGACTCATCCCGACTGAGACAGATGACCCGGGACTTGTAGCTTCTTAGTATTCTTTTGTACTTAATTTGTCTCCAGCTTATTGTTTAGTTTTTCTTCAGACTCATTGATGTTATTATTTTGACTCATGAGTTGTATGTGACTATTCTATTCTTTATCATATTCGTGCCCATTTTTACCTTAGATCTGTGATTGAGTATATTAATATTATTGGTGGCTCATTATATTGTTAGATAGATTACCCAAACAGCATTCTATCGTCGATTCTGTGGCGTAGGCTGCGCGTTATTTCCGATTTGTACCCTTATACCGGGTGCGGATCGTGACACCTCCCATTGTTGCTCAGGGGAACCCTGTCCTGCTATGCCTGCTGCTCTAGCAGCTGAAGAATCCCTAAAAAAAAGGACAAGTAACATCAAGAATAGGACGGGAAGGATCAAGGAACCAATTGATTCGATAGTCAAGCAAGGCTTCGAGGATAACGAATTCTGGATTTCAAAGGCACATATTTGATTGAGACTCCTATAATCGTAACACCCCACAAGTCTAAAAACAAAAGCTTACATGAGCCACCACTAAAATCTTGTCATGCCCCAGTACCGGAATACGGAGACGAACATGGTTATCTCTCCCGTATAAGGTATAGAACATCGTACGACAGTCACGACTGTAACTAGACAAAGGGGTACATACTACAAGCATGTCACTTAGGGTTACACAACACATCTATTGTCTCAATCAGTCAAGCAAAAAGAGTAAACATAGAACATATATGACAAGAAAGTAAGACATCCCAAATATCCTGCCACGATATACTGGAAACTAGTTGTACAAAATAAGAAAGCTGGCAGAGTATCAAAAGTACATGATCATGATTAGTAACAGTCTGATTAATTACAATCATGTATAAGAAACTAAATTTTCAGATTTTATGGCTAACAAGTATCGGTGGCTAAATGCCTAAATAAGTAAAGTGTGCAATATCGAGCAGGGGAGAAGAAACCCACTCGTTCCCTTTAACGGCCATCCGCCTGGTGCGCTCCATTATTCAAGAAAGTACGCTTGATCCTCGAGTGCTGGCTCTAAACCTAGCCATGCAAAACCAGTAGGGTTAGACCC
The DNA here is from genome assembly GCA_036927795.1 of Iris macrosiphon. Classification (NCBI taxonomy): domain Eukaryota; kingdom Viridiplantae; phylum Streptophyta; class Magnoliopsida; order Asparagales; family Iridaceae; genus Iris; species Iris macrosiphon. Next base: position 19,056 of record JAYESA010000085.1, read on the forward strand.
CAAATAGCAAGTACCATAAAGGAAGCACGAATGAAGAAATAAAATCAGATTATGAAATATATATATATATATATATATATATATATATATATATATATATATATATATATATATATATATATATATATATATATATAGTTCTGTTTCATATTTTTGATCTATAGCCTATCATGCCACAATAATCTAACCCTACAACCAAACAAGGACAAGGGTTAGACCATTGCACCATGATAGTCCATGTTCCTAGACTATTTAACAGCAGATATACTACACAAACAAGCTCAGTTACCTAATCGACCAATCATTTATACGGCTTACTAGATGGAGTCCGGGTTATCCCAGAGATATTATGCATATAGGAATCCTCAGATCAAACCAGGTACTATCAGGGTTAGCCGAGCCATAAATTGTCGCATAGTACGTAGTATTACGCACCGGCCCCTCGTAAGGCCACCGTGCTAAGATCGAATAGAACACATAGTATAATATAATAATCGGATATTGCCATATACTAATGAGGAATTAAGCAATATCCATAGAGACTAGCCTGCATACCCCAATTCAGATGACTGGAGGTGGCTAGTTAGGCACGATCTCGAGATTCTATTCCCTCCCAATGCTCTACAAGTTTAGTAGCCTAGTTAACCCTATTATTAACTGGAATCACATGGTGTGGTCACATGGTATTCCCCTTATATGATGTACCATGTTACGGCCACGCTAGATACGAATTCACTTGTCACTTTGCAGTTTAACTTGGATTCACCCAAGCGTGATGCAATAATCAACAGATCTTATCCACGCTTGGCCATTGACTAACTCTTATGTCCATGCTGGAGATTAAGTCATATCATATGTCATGTAGTGCATAGGTACACCATAGTGTAAACATGTAATATAATCGCATAGGAATACTTAGCACGTAGGAACACATACCACGTTGTAAGTGTATTAGCACAGATACAAGTAGTCGGATCATGACGCATAGATGGGCCTACTACTCTTGTGGTCATCAAAGTCACACATACATCCCATAAAATCCAAAGGAACATTCAAAAAACCATTCCAATAAAGCGTGTGGAAGGGGCCGCATGCACGTATAATGATCAAGGCCATATGGGGGTCAGCTGGTGCATAGAATCAGTTGCCGCATAAGTCAAGGTCGCATATGATCAGTTGTCGCATAGGTAAGTCAAAGTACACACTTCGGTTTAAGTGCAGAAACTACGAATAATAAATGTGTGTCAGAAAAGTGACTGACGTAACTGATGTGACAATCCATAAAGTGTGTCAGAGGAAAGAGCAAAATCATAGAATTCGGACAAGGAAAAACAGAGTTATGCGTCCAAAAAGTGACTCGACCGCATAGCCTGTCTTGCCGCTGTTTGATAATAAACGGAAGAAATAAAACTAGGTTTATATAAAACTCTTTCTTAGGTTTACAAACAAGAAGTACTATTAATCCTATACGAGGATGTCAAGTACAAAATTTAATCTGGGTAAATATTGCTATAGGAGTCTGATCTGCAGTCGATCACTTTGTCCCTTGGACCATACGATGATGAAGAAGTGTCGTAGTAGACGGAGAAGCTTCAAAGATTGCAAAGGGGAGTGGATGCTCGATGCCCAAATCGTCGATCACTACTCTCTATCTGTGTTCTGGATTCTTCTCTCTCAAAAATCAATTTTTGACCCTGGACCTCTCTCAATAGAGGTCTCTATTTATAGGATTTTAGTGACAGTAACCGTCCAGTCGGCGTAGAAGCCGGATAGTGGAGAGTATGGCACTTTTTACGTGGCGGTTAGAATAACTGCCACCCACGTATAAATGATCTTCTGAATCCACATGTGATGCGTGTCCCATTATGAGGTAACGTGTATAACTGTTGCGAAGATCACGGCATGCAAGCCACGTAGGTAACTGCCCCTCGCATATAAAAGGTTGGCGTAGAAGCTAATAACTGTCACCATGGCGTAGAAGCCAAATAGTTGTCAAACTGGCGTAGGAGCCAGGTAGGCGTAGAAGCCCGGTAGGCGTAGAAGCCCAGTAGTTGTCCAACTGGCGTAGAAGCCAGGTGCTGCATGGATAGGTAGCTAGCTGACCCTCCTTCTTTGACTGAGGTCTTGAAAATAGTCTGAACCAAATAGCCTTATCACGTACCAATACAAATATGGCCTGAGTGGGCATATTCCGAGGAGATAGCATACGTCGTGCTCCTGTAGCTGAAAATGGCCAAGTCGGCGTATTTCAAGGAGATAGCATACAACATACTCCTATAGCTGAAAATAGTCTGATGGCGTAATGTACAGGGGTGATGATGTAGACGTATTAGCCGTAATTATGGATTGCCCAGTCTTTGGAGATATAATCAAATCTCGTGCATTAAATATAGAGATCTGCCATCATTCTGAGCATTAAATGCAGAGAAGTGTCTCGAGCTCTGTACGAAGATCTGCCACCATTTTGAGCATTAAATACAGAGACGTGCCTCGAGCTCTGTACGAAGAGCAGCTTTTGACGTAGTAGTTCGTTTTGTCTTCTGCTAAGCGTAAAAGCTCTCGTCTGCCTGTGTAAAACTAGGCAGCGTATTCCCTTGTATGCATAAAAGCACTTTGTATCAGGAAAACGTCACTAAATGACGGTTTGGGTCTCTGTGCCGCACCATCATTACAGCCGTCGTCAGGATAGTCGTGCAGTACTCTTTGTCAGGAGTCAGGTTCACTGCATGATCTGACAGGTTCATTCGAGGAATACGAAGCGTTCCTCGTACACTTCCATGCTGCATTAAAAGTGGATGAGTTTTACGCCATAAAGGCGGTATAACAACCCTTTTATGCTGAAGCAGCCTGGAAATACTACATTACGCGGATTGTCCTGGAGCTTTATATTTTACGCTGTACTAGCGACAAAGCTCTGTTTGTACGCTGATGGCTCTGAAATCATATTTTATGCAGCTCAGTACTGAAATACTGCGTATAACTCTACAGCATATTTTTTATGCTTCTACAAGACCCCCTTCAAAGTTTTCAAATTCTTCGTAATTTGAAACACTTTAAATGAAGCATGAAACGGTCAAGTCTGACTCATTCCTCGAGGCTGATTTTTTGGCGGATTTTTGGGGATTTGTTGGGATTCGTGTGTTCTTTTTTGCCTATATAAAGGCTGATGAGTTAACCTGTTCTTCCCATATTTCCTTCACCACACAGAGATAATTGCCAGAGTTCGTCATGTCAACTTGAGGAAGAAGAAGATCATGTTCTTCCAGCATGTAAGGAGCCGAAAAAGAAGGCGTCTTCGAGCAAATATCCTCTGCAAGGATGGATCATGGAAGGATATCATAGCTTCCTTTGCTCGGGATAATCAGCAACTTCATATGGCGATTCGTCCAGTAGAGAGGAAGGGTCACATTAGGCCACATAGCTTGCAAGCTGTTGTTTAGGATAATAAACGAGAAAAGTTTAATAATATGGAAAATAAGGTCTTAGACGAAAACCCGCCCTTCTTTTATGTTTACAAACAAGATTGTACAATTTAATCCTATACGAGGATGTCTGAGTACAATTTATTTAATCTGGATAAATTTTGCTATAGGTGTCTGATCTGCAGTCGATCACTTTAGCCCTTGGACCACACGATATTTGAAGAAGTGCCGTGGAAGACAGAAAGCAGCTTCGCAGGTTGCTAAAGAGGGTGGATGCTCGATGCCAAAGTCGTCGATCCCTTCTCTTTGCCTGAGCTCTGGATTCTCCTCTCTCTCTTGACCTCCAATCTCTTTGATCGTTGGATCTGATACCGGATCTCTTGATCAATTTTTCTCCTAATTTCTTCTACCTTTTTCCTCTATAGATAGAGGTCTCTATTTATAGAGTTTTTAGTGACAGTGACCACACAGTCGGCATAAAAACTGAGTAGTAGAAAGTACAGCACCCTTTTACATGACGGTTTAAAATAACCAATGCCTGCGTATAGATAACCTTTTGAGTGAGCATGTGACGCGCATCCAACTAAGGGGACAAAATGCGTATATCTGCTGCGAAGATCATGGCGTAAAAGCCACGTAGGTAGTTATCCCTTGTGTAGAAGAGGTTGGCGTAGAAGCCAATGACTGTCACCATGGCATAGAAGCCAAATAGTTATCAAACCGGCATAGAAGCCGAATAGGCGTAGAAGCCGAGTAGGCGTAGAAGCCGAATAGGCATAGAAGTCGAGTGGTCATAGAGGCCGAGTAGGCATAGAAGCCGAGTGGTCATAGAGGCCAAACAGGCGTAGAAGCCGAGTGGTCATAGAGGCCGAGCAAACGTAGAAGCTGAGTAGGCGTAGAAGCCGAGATAATATGGACGTTTTAGCCTGAATTACGGCTCTTGGAGATATAATCAAATCTCTTGCATTAAATGCAGAGATCTGCCCCCATCCTGTGCATTAAATGCAGATGCTTGTCTTTAAGATTTACCATTATTTCGCACATTAAATGCAGATACGTGCCTCGAACTCTGCACGAAGAGTACCTGCTGAGGTGGCGGTCTGTTGGCCTTCCGCGGAGCTTAAGAAGCTCACGTCCGCCTGTGTAGAGCTGGGCAGCATATTCCCTTATATGCGTAAGAGAAGCCTACACAAAGGGGATGTCACTAAACGACGGTTCGGTGACATTTAATCAAATCTCCTGCATTAAATGTGGATATCCGCCATTATCCTGCGCATTAAATGTAGAGGCGTGTTTTGAAGGCCTGCCACCCTTCTGTGCATCAAGTGCCGATCCGTGCTTTGGGCATCTATCAGTATTCGGCGCTTTCAAATGCAGAGACGTGCCTCGAGCAACTGTCATCGCTCTGTGCATTAAATGCAGAAACGTGCCTCGAGCCCTGTACGAAGTGCAGCTTTTGACGTAGCAGGCTGTTTATCTTCTGCGGAGCTTAAACAGCTCACATCTGCCTGTGTAAAATAGGGTAGCGTATCCCTTTGTATGTGTAAAAGTGGTTTACGCAAAGGAAATGGCAGTAAATGATAGCCTGGGTTGCTGTGCCGCGCCATCATTATACCCGTCGCTTGGGTTATCGTGCAGTACCCTTTGTCAGGAGTCCAGACGTCAGGTTTATTGCATGATCTGACAGGTTCATTTCAAAGAATACAAAGCGTTCCTCGTACACTTCAATACTGTATTGAAAGCTGATGAGTTTTATGCCACAAAGGCGATGAAGCACCCTGTTTACGCTGGAGCAGCCTCGACATACTACATTACGCGGATGGTCCTTGAGCCTATATTTCATGCCGTGCTCAGCGAAAAAGCTTTGTTGCACGTTTGATGGCTCTGAGGTCCTCTGTTTACGCTGCTCTGCATCCACATGCTGCGTAGAGCTATCCTGCGTATTTTTCATGCTTCTACAAGACCCCCTTCAAAGCTTTTAAATACCTCATAATTTGAAATGCTTTGAATGAAGCATGAACCGTTCCTCGTAACTCGAAACGCTCTGAATAGAGCCCGAAACGGTCAAGCCTGACACGTTCTTTCATGGCTGACTTTATGGCGGAGTTATTGGGGATCGGTGTGATCTCTCTTGCCTATAAAAAGGCTGAGGAGTTAATCTGTTCTTCCCATATTTCCTTTAACACACAGAGATGATGGCCGGAGGAAGAAGGAGATCATGCTCTTCCAGCATGTAAGGGGCCGAAAAAGACGGCATCTTCGAGCAAATGTCCTCTGCAACGATGGATCATTGAAGGATATCATAGCCTCCTTTGCTCGGGATAATCAGTAACTTTGTATGGTGGTTCTTCGGTAGAGAAAAAGGGTCGCATTTCGCCATGCTGCCTGCAAGTGGCACCTTCTTCCGTTACCTCCGTGGATGGGAGCAGATAGACTAGCTCTGTCCAAGATTGAGTTAGGTGAAATATCTCAACTCAATCTATCACGGCGTTGGATGTAAGAAAGCAGATTTACTCTGCTTTTCTTCTGTTGACGGCTGGGTCTACGCCCAGTTTTGCATCCTTCCGCCGTTGACCAATATGTCAGTCAGTTTGTGGCAACTGACTGACTGTTGAAGATGGATGAAGAATGCCGCCCATGTGGGAACCTGGCAGAACAGATTCGGGGAGCGATCTTCAGACGATGATGAGGAAGTCTTTTGTAGATGGGATTTCCCTCATATGTAATCATGAAAATAAAGAAAACCCTTATAGACTGGATTTCTCTCATATGTAATCATGATTTTAATTTTAATAAAATCGTCTTCTTCTTTGCATATGATCATCTTACCATACTTTGCTGTGAAGTCTGAATATGTATAGCTTCGACACGTCTGATTCTTTATGCCGACTCTGTTTAGAAAGAGTGCTAGGTCATGTCCTATCTTTTACGCATAACTAGGGATGCGTAGAAAGCCGCTTAGCATTCGAGTGTTCGAACTGTCCTGCTGTTTAGGAGTGAGAAACCGCGTAGAATTCTGAACTATTACTTCTGATAGTGTCACGCCCCGGTTCCATGGTTAAGGAATCGAGACACGTGGCAATGGCCAGTAGTGTACTTCGGCGGGCATTCCAATCTAATGGGCCCGTCGGAATACAATTAAGCTGTAAGATACAATGAATAACCCATCACAACCACAAGTATACTCAATCTAAATCTCATCCACAGGCAGTAATATAAGAGCATAATAGAAGTAAGTACAACAACTAATGTGCAGGAAGGAAATATCCAGACAAGTATCAAATACAAATACTAGAGTAGTCATACGGGGACAAACCCGCTAGTACAAATTACTGGAATGAAAGTAAGCAATAAGATAACTTGGGAAGGCAGCAGGTAACTAGGTAAAGATACCGCCCCAAGAAAAGAGTCACTACCAGCGATCAGGCGAAGTCCTCAGGAATGACCTCGTCCTCGGCAGTAAGTACAGCTGCTGGATAGATGCCCGGTCCGTACTCCTCCGGGTAATCCTCGTAGCCTACACCTGGAAGGGAACCAGGTCCTCAGAGGGACGTAACAAGGTACAGAAAAACAATATGCCAGGTAAACAGATAGTATAAGTGCATCAACAGGGTAATCTATCATAACCAAACTAGTGTGACACAGTTTAAAGACAATGTTCGACGCGTGGGCTTTCTAATATAAAATCGTAGCTCCGAACACAGAGACACACGGGTCGGACCATAGCTCCGAGCACAGAGACACACGGGTGAAACAGCTACACTAGATACAGGTATCACTACAAAATACTACATATATATAAGCACGTGCAGAGTAGCCCAAACGTCTAGTAACTGTCTTCCCCTTCCCAAGCGGTCAACGATTGTGCGTTGAACCTGAACCTCTAGCTAAAGTCTCGACACACGGAATTAATTCAACAGACGCGACACTAAGGTCGTCCCAGTCTCTGGTCATGATGTCAGTATCAGGATACAGAAATCTGGCACGATCATGGTGTATAAGTGTGTCCTGGGGTATCGATGTACTCAGGTATGTGCATCGATGTGCTGTGAAGCATCTAGCAATTATACTAAGATGTTACGTCGAATGTCAACACCCGGTTGTGAACCGGACACGGAGTATCGAACGTTAACATAAATACGCGCACGAGTACATAAAGAACAACAATATCTGTAAACTAAAATACAGGGTGGCAAGGTACACTTGCCTGCGTGCGGCTGCTGATGACGGGGATCTGGTACCGCGTCCAAGTCGTCAGGTCCCGCAGTACCTAGAGATGAATTACAAACCAGAATCAATAATCTATTTTATGATAGACAGGTCTGCTACACACATCTACACCTAAACTCAGTCTCAGCTACGACTCTCAGGGACAAGTCACTAGGGGGTTAACTACAGTTGACTATCGGTACGAGGGTCAAATCAGTTAATCATCTGTACCATATCATTAAGACATCCTCAACCACAGTTTATGAGTTTAATTTCTTCGTTTAAAAATATCGTTGTTACCAATCACTAGGTGCCTCCCTAAGTTAATCACCTTAAATTTCCAGTTCTAAATTACCGATCTCACTAGTCCTTAATCAGTCATTCACCTACTATCCTTACTAATCATACATTTAAATCGAGCATTTACACTACACATAAACCCTTCCTCAATTAATTCTCATTAAGTAAGTTAGCTTTTACCACCACGAAATATATATCCCGATCCTTCATTTAACGAAAAAAAACATAAATCTCCATAAGCCGATGTCTAAAATAAATTGATTTAATTCATGTTGATGAAAAACCCTAACCTAAATTCATCCTATCAATAGACACCTCCACAACATCCAAGTGTATATACTCATTGTAATAACCCTAAGATTTTTCCATGCATTTATAAATCCTACTCTCCAAGTCCAGCCTCTTAAACCCTAGTCATCCAATAATAACTACACAACACTATAACAACACCGCACTATGCTAACACATACTCTAGCAATAAACACTACATATTATATAAATGTAAAGAGAGGGGGAGGAGTATACCCAACATGGCCGGAGCGAGGAGGTGCTGGACGGACAATAGGGTATAGCCGGTGGTGGTGGAGACGAAGGCGTAAGCTGGTGGGTATGGTGGTGGTAGGCTGAGAGTGATGGTGGTGGTGGTGGTGAAAGTGTATGGACGAACAGCGGGGGGGGATCTGCAGCGCCGGCGGGAAGAGCTTCAGCGGGGGAAGATCTGCGTCCTGCGGTGGGGACGCACGGCCCCGGGGAGAGTGGCCTGTCGGGCAGGGTACTGCGCCGGCGGGAAAGCAGTACAGTCCGACAGTGGGTCGGGGTGCTGAAATTGGCCGGAAGTAGGCAGGGGTCGGTCGGTTGGTTGGTGCTCTTCTAGAGGAAGAAGAGACTAAGGGAGAAGGAGAAGAGAAATATAATGGAGGGAGGAGGAAGAAGAAGTTTACATGGGAAATTAATGAAGGAGTGAGGAGAGAGAGAGAGGGGAGTTTCCTTGGGATTAGGGCCGGTGGGAATGTGTTGAGGGTGGGATGAGGTGTTACTTTATAGGGGTGTGTGAAGGAGATGGAGGGTTTTGATCAATCTATTCAAAATGGAAGGTTGTGATTTGTCATGAAGGGGGAGTGGCTTTCTTCATGAAGGGGGGTGAGTGGATGGTGAGAATAGGACCCTATTTTGGGACCTCTCCATAGTTCAAAGCCAATAGGATGATGACACATAAATTCAATAATTGCAACTTAGCCCCTTAAATTCGAGAAATTGCATGAACACATAAAATGACACAAAAATTGTGGAGAAAAATATGTTTAGCAATTTTCATGGTGAGAGGGTGTTGTGCGTTAGGCACGGGTTTAATTAGAAAGGCATTGAGATTTATTTAGGATTAAAAATGGGATATACAAAGTTGGTATCCCCGATTTAAATAGAATTAAAGTGTCCCGCAAATTTAAATTAATTGGGGGCACTTGGGGTCAAAATTCGGAAATGACACAAAGGCCAAAAATAGTGGGGGCTTGGAGTCAGTCTTGGACCCTTTAGTTGGTCCGGCTCAACGGATTAAGTTGGTATCTCAAAATTTAGGATAACGACACAGGTGTCCAACACGGAATTAAATATGGGTTACGATTTTCAGAATATTGCGCAATTAATTAAGAGCACACAAAAATTAATTTTAAAAAACGGGAAAGTCCAGTGCCTAATTTGGCGAGTCAAGACGAAAGTACAATAGCCCGATGAAATTTATGGGCTGATATTGGGCTCCGAATAATCAGGCAATGATAGGGCGCGCCAAGGGTTTTAATTATGGAATTAAATGCCAGATAAACTATCTCCACTCTAAACCTCGACATCTGCTACCAAATTTTTTCTAAATCTACTCTAACTATCTACAAAATAAATCGAAGGAGTTTACATTCTTCCCAACTTAGAAAAATTTCGTCCCCGAAATTAAAAGTAAAGCACGATAATATCTAAAAGAATTTTAAAACAACTAGTAATTTAATGTTGTACGGAAATTCGTACCTTGCTCCTCAAATAAGTAAGGGAATCGCTGCCGAATAGAATCCTCGCACTCCCAAGTAGACTTGCCTGGTGAATGGTGCTTCCATGCCACCCTGACCAGTCGAATCGTCTGCCCTCTCAAGGTCTTCTCGCTGCGATCGAGGATCTCAACTGGCTGCTCTACGTAAGACAGACTGGGCCCGACTGTAATCTCCGAATGATCAAGCAAGTGGCTAGGGTCTGCGACATATCTCCTCAACTGCGATACGTAAAATACGTCATGTACTCCCTCTAATGATGGAGGTAGTGCAAGACGGTAAGCCACTTCGCCAACTCGTTCCAAAATATCAAAAGGTCCGATGTACCTCGAACTCAGCTTGCCTCTGCCTCCGAATCTGATGGTACCGCGGGTAGGCGATATCCTCAAAAATACATGGTCACCCTCCTTGAACTCCAATGGTCTAAGGTGCGCATCTGTCCAGTGTTTCTGTCTGTCCTGTGCTGCACGCAGGTGGCTCTGAATCTGCTTGACCTTCTCTACTGTCTATGTCACCAACTCTGGACCAAGTATCTAACGCTCTCCCACGTCACTCCAACAAACTGGCGACCTATATTTCCTGCCGTACAGTGCCTCATAAGGTGCCATCTGTATGCTGGCCTGGTAACTGTTATTGTAGGAGAATTCCACCAAATGGAGATGGTCCTCCCAAGATCCTCCAAAATCAATCATGCACGCTCTCAACATATCCTCTAATATCTGTATCGTATGCTCTGACTGTCCATCAGTCTGTGGATGATACGCAGTGCTGAACTTGAGACGAGATTCTAGGCTCTCCTGCATACTCTGCCAAAAATGTGACGTGAATCTGGAATCACGATCCGATACGATGCTGACAGGCACTCCATGTAATCGTACTATCTGCCTCATATACATGTCAGCTAGTATCTCTGTGGATTTCCTAACTCTGAAGGGCAAGAAATATGCAGACTTGGTGAGTCTGTCTACGATAACCCAAACTGCGTCCTTCCCGCTAGGGCTCCTCGGGAATCCTGTGACGAAGTCCATGGTAATGTGTTTCCACTTCCACTCGAGAATGGGGAGTGGCTGCAATAATCCTGCAGTCCTCTGATGTTCAGCCTTGACTTGCTAACAAACTAAACACTTTGCCACAAATCTTGCAATTTCCCTCTTCATCCCATGCCACCAGAAATGTTGTCTCAAGTCTCGGTACATCTTCGTACCCCCGGGATAAATGGAATAAATCGAGCTATGAGCCTCGGTCATCAACTCTTGGAATAGCTCGCCACTCGGAACATATAGGCGATCTCCGCACCTCAACGTTCCGTCTTCATGAATCCTGAGTCCCATCTGCATGCCGGCTTCTGTTCTCTCTCGCAGACGTCAAAATCTCGCATCTGTAGGCAATGCTGCCTTGATCCTCTCAATCAAAGTAGACTGAACCTCAAGACTGGCCATCTGTCCATCCATGCCTGGCAATACGATCTCTATCCCAAGCTCTTGGAGATCCTCTAGCAACTATTGCTGCGTCGTCAAAAAGTATACCATGGGCTTCCTGCTTAAGGTATCTGCTACGACATTCGCCTTGCCAGGGTGGTACTGCAACTCAATGTCATAATCTGTCATCAACTCTAGCCAACGTCTCTGCCTCATGTTGAGCTCCTTTCGGGTGTAGACGTACTTCAGGCTTTTATGATCTGTATAGATCTTAACACGCTCACCATAAAGGTAATGTCTCTATAGCTTTAGTATAAATATCATCGCAGCTAGCTCCAAGTCGTGCGTCGGATAGTTCTTTTCATGAACTCTCAGCTGTCTCGATGCGTAGGCTATCACCTTGCCGTGTTGCATCAGTACACATCCCAATCCGCTCCCTGACGCATCACTGTACACTACAAATTCTCCTGATCCTGAAGGTAGTATCAAAATCGGTGCTGATGTCAGACACTTCTTCAGCTCATCGAAAGCCGTCTGACACTCATCGGTCTAGATAAATTCTTTGCCTTTACGCGTTAGTCGCGTCATAGGCGCAGCTATCCTCGAAAAGTTTTCCACGAACCTCCGATAATATCCGGCAAGTCCGAGGAAGCTCCTAACCTCCGTAACTGATGTAGAGGTAGGCCAGGTCTCTACTGCAGCTATCTTTTCTGGGTCAACTGATAGCCCATCTCCGATGATTATGTGTCCCAGAAATGGTACTCTGTCCATGCAGAACTCATATTTGCTGAGTTTGGCGTACATCCTCTCATGTCTCAGCGTCTCTAATACGATCCTGAGATGTCTCTCATGCTCCTCCTGGCTCTTGGAATATATCAAGATATCGTCTATAAATACCACCACGAACTTATCTAAGTACTAGTGGAAGACATTGTTCATCAAACACATAAATACTGCTGGCGCGTTGGTTAAACCAAACGGCATGAATAAAAACTCATAATGGCCATACTTCATCCGAAAGGCCATCTTCTGGATGTTCTCTTTCCGTACCTTGATCTGATGATAACCGGATCTGAGATCGATCTTCGAGAATACACATGCACCGCTAAGTTGATCAAACAAATCATCGATGCGCGGCAGTAGATACTTGTTCTTTATCGTTACAGCATTTAGCGCCCTGTAATCGATACACAAGCGTACCGTTCCGTCCTTCTTCGGTCCAAACAGAATGGGTGCTCCCCATGGAGATACACTAGCCCGTATGAAACCCTTTTCTAAGAGATCATCTATTTGAACCTTCAGCTCAACCAACTCCTTCGGTGCTAGTCTGTAAACGGGGGAAGTAACTGGCTTGGCTCCTGGAGTCAACTCTATAGTGAACTCAATCTCTCTGTCAGGTGGCAGTCCTGGGAGATCCTCTGGAAACACATCCTCAACTGCTATAAAGTGAGGGTACGTCGGTTCACCTTCTGCAATGTGTATCGCTAGGGTAGGTTGGACACCATGCTCTCGGGCTTTCCGAAGAAACTCAAACTCAGGGTGATCTGGGGGTCTAAAGATGACACAACCACGATGGCAATCTAGCGTTGCATGGTATTGGCTCAACCAATCCATTCTTAGGATAATGTCGTAGTCTGGCATGGAGAAAACCAAAAATTGGGCACGCATCTCTCGCCCGCAAACAACTACTGAACATGATCTACAAGTGTCGCTAACAGGTACTATTCCACCTCCCGTAAGGATCCTCTTGACCTTCAGAAGGGGTGCGGTGGCTATTCTATGGGTAGCCACGAAACTAGCAGCTATAAAAGAGTGTGTGGCACCAAAATCAAATAGGAATAATGCTGGTAATGAAGATACTAAGATTGGACCTGCGATCACTTCTCCAGCTGTCTCAGCCTCCTCTATGGTCATAGCGTAGGCCTGTCCCTGTCTCGGTGCCGGTGCCCTCGGCTGATGTCGGTCTTGGTGGAACTGTCCTGACTGTGGGGCCAAGGGTGGCCTCCTCTGGTTTCCCCCTGGTGCTGGTGGTCGCTGTGCTCCAGCTCCTGCGTAAGGTGGCCTCGGTCCAGGAGGCTGCTGATAAGGCCTTGGCGCTGGCAGGGCTGGCCGATGAACCATCTGTACTGGATCTCTCTGCTCAGGGCAATCTCTGATGGCATGCTGGGCCGATCCACATCTCAAACATACGCCCAACCTCCGTCTACAGTCCCTCATCAAATGTCCCCTCTTGTCGCAGAAATGGCATGTGGGAATGACTGCTCCCTGCTGTGGCGCTGCCCTTTGGTGTTGCTGCTGTACCAAAGGACGCTTCGCGGGTCCTCCCTGCGGGGCTCGGACTGCTGATATCGATGCATAGGAGCGTTTCTGGCTAGCCTCCATCTTGTTGATGCGGTCCTGGCGTCGCGCTGCAAGGAGTACTCCGGAGTAAGAGGTGGGGGCTGTGGACCCAATAAGCCTCTGGGTCTCATAACTCAGGCCCTCATAAAACTTCTCGGCCTTCGCTTCTTCAGTGGGGATCAGTTATGGTGCAAATCTGCTCAGGCAGAGGAACTCAGAATTGTATTCCTCTACAGTCATACTCTCCTGCCTGAGGTTCTGGAATCTGTCCCGAAGCTATGCTCGGGCGGTAGAGGGTATGTACATCTCCTGGAAGAGTCTAGAGAACTCTTTCCAGGTGGCGCGATCCGGTCCCAAACGTTGCTCCTCGAAAAGCCACCAGTGATGAGCGTTGCCGGTGAGCTGCATCCTGACAACCGTCATCCATCGGTGTCGGGGGAGGTCAGTAGCCTCCAGCTGGTGTTGTATACCGGTGAGCCAAGCGTGGACCTCCGTCGGCTCCTCCGTGCCCGCAAAAGGTTGCAGTATCAAACGACAGAAGTCTATGACAGACCCTCGCGTCGGCTCGTATGCTGGTGGTGACGCTTGCCCCAAGGCCTTCACGATGCTCTCTCTCAGAGTCTCAGCCTGGTGTTACTGGGCCTGCATCATCGAAAACATTATTTGGAATATCTGGGTTTCGTCCGTCGGTTGCCCTGTGGGGAATGGCATAAAGGGCATCTGGGATGGGAATAGTGGAGGAGGTGGTAGTTGCTGCTCCTCCTGACTTGGAATCCTCCAATCCTCAGGTCCTGCCTGATGTGGAGTCTGGTGTCCGTCTGAAGGCACCTCGGGATGTCCTGATGACTGTCCCATGGGTGCTGGAGTCAGTAGAAGGACCTGCTCCAGATCCGGTTCTCCGGATGATCCAGCGTCTCGGGGAACGTCGCCAGGCTGTACGATACGTCCACTGTGGAGATTCATACCTCTGAAAAGAAGTCATGACTGCGATCAGCGTTTGAGGAAAATAAATAAGATGCAATTTGGTAAACGATATCGAGATAGAGGTGTCATGTGAAGGTTTCAAACTTTGCAGATGAGATTTCTAACTCTATTCCTAATTTGCAGGCTCGTTTGGCACAGTCAGGTGACCAAGACGATTTAAATCGGACCTGCATGGGCCACCACAAAAACTTTGTCATGCCCCGGTTCCATGGATAAGGAACCGAGACACGTGGCAATGGCCAACAGTGTACTTCGGCGGGCATTCCAATCTAATGGGCCCGTCGGAATACACTTAAGCTGTAAGATACAATGAATAACCCATCACAACCACAAGTATACTCAATCTAAATCTCATCCACAGGCAGTAATATAAGAGCACAATAGAAGTACAACAACTAATGTACAGGAAGGAATTATCCAGACAAGTATCAAATACAAATACTAGAGTAGTCATACGGGGACAAACCCGCTAGTACAAATATACTGGAATGAAAGGAAGCAATAAGATAACTTGGGACGGCAGCAGGTAACTAGGTAAAGATACCGCCCCAAGGAAAGAGTCACTACCAGCGATCAGGCGAAGTCCTCAGGAATGACCTCATCCTCGGCAGTGAGTACAGCTGCTGGATAGATGCCCGGTCCGTACTCCTCCGGGTAATCCTCATAGCCTACACCTGGAAGGGAACCAGGTCCTCAGAGGGACGTAAAAAGGTACAGAAAAACAACATGCCAGGTAAACAGATAGTACAAGTGCAACAACAGGGTAATCTATCATAACCAAACTAGTGTGACACAGTTTAAAGACAATGTTCGACGCGTGGGCTTTCTAATATAAAACTGTAGCTCCGAACACAGAGACACACGGGTCAGACCGTAGCTCCGAGCACAGAGACACACGGGTGAAACAGCTACAATAGATACAGATATTACTACAAAATACTATATATATATAAGCGCGTGCAGAGTAGCCCAAACGTCTAGTAATTATCTTCCCCTTCCCAAGCGGTCAACGATTGTGTGTTGAACCTGAACCTCTAGCTAAAGTCTCGATAGACAGAATTAACTCAACAGACACGACCCTAAGGTCATCCCAGTCTTTGGTCATGATGTCAGTATCAGGATACAGGAATCTGGCACGATCATGGTGTATAAGTATGTCCTGGGGTATCGATGTACTCAGGTACGTGCATCGAGGTGCTGTAAAGCATCTAGCAATTATACTAAGACGTTACGTCGAATGTCAACACCCGGTTGTGAACCGGAAACGGAGTATCGAATGTCAACATAAATACGCGTACGAATACATAAAGAACAACAATATCTGTAAACTGAAATATAGGGTGTCAAGGTATACTTGTCTGCGTGCGGCTGCTAATGACGGGGATCTGGTACCGCGTCCAAGTCCTCAGGTCCCGCAGTACCTAGAGATGAATTACAAACCAGAATCAATAATCTATTTTACGACAGACAGGTGTGCTACACACATCTATACCTAAACTCAGTCTCAGCTACGACTCTCAGGGACAAGTCACGAGGGGGTTGACTACAGTTGACTATCGGTACGAGGGTCAAATCAGTTAATCATCACTACCATATCATCAAGACATCCTCAACTACAGTTTATGAGTTTAATTTCTTCGTTTAAAAATATCGTTGTTACCAATCACTAGGTGCCTCCCTAAGTTAATCACCTTAAATTTCCAGTTCTAAACTATCGATCTCACTAGTCCTCAATCAGTCATTCACCTACTATCCTTACTAATCATACATTTAAATCGAGCATTTATACTACACATAAACCCTTCCTCAATTAATTCTCATTAAGTAAGTTAGCTTTTACCACCACAAAATATATATCCCGATCCTTCATTTAACGATAAAAAAAACTTAAATATCTATAAGCCGATGTCTAAAATAAATTGATTTAATTCATGTTGATGACAAACCCTAACCTAAATTCATCCTATCAATAGACACCTCCACAACATCCAAGTGTATATACTCATTGTAATAACCCTAAGATTTTTTCATGCATTTATAAATCCTACTCTCCAAGTCCAGCCTCTTAAACCCTAGTCATCCAATAATAACTACACAACACTATAACAACACCGCACTATGCTAACACATACTCTAGCAATAAATACTACATATTATATAAATGTAAAGAGAGGGGAAGGAGTATACCCAACGTGGCCGGAGAGAGGAGGTGCTGGCCGGACAATGGGGTATGGCCGGTGGTGGTGGAGACGAAGGCGTAAGCTGGTGGGTATGATGGTGGTAAGCTGGGAGTGATGGTGGTGGTGGTGGTGAAAGTGTATGGACGAACAGCGGGGGGGGGGATCTGCAGCGCCGTCGGGAAGAGCTTCAGCGGGGGAAGATCTGCGTCCGGCGGCGGGGATGCACGGCCCCGGGAAGAGCGGCCGGTCGGGTAGGGTACTGTGCCGGCGGGATAGCAGTGCAGTCCGGCGGCGGGTCGGGGTGCTGAAGTCGGCCGAAAGTAGACAGGGGTCGGTCGGTTGGTTGGTGCTCTTCAAGAGGAAGAAGAGACTAAGGGAGAAGGAGAAGAGAAATATAATGGAGGGAGAAGGAAGAAGAAGTTTGCATGGGAAATTAATGAAGGAGTGAGGAGAGAGAGAGAGGGGAGTTTCCTTGGGATTAGGGCCGGTGGGAATGTGTTGAGGGTGGGATGAGGTGTTACTTTATAGGGGTGTGTGAAGGAGATTGAGGGTTGTGATCAATCTATTCAAAATGGAAGGTTGTGATTTGTCATGAAGGGGGAGTGGGTTTCTTCGTGAAGGGGGGTGAGTGGATGGTGAGAATAGGACCCTATTTTGGGACCTCTCTATAGTTCAAAGCCAATAGGGTGATGACACATAAATTTAATAATTGTAACTTAGCTAGTTAAATTCGGGAAATTGTATGAACACATAAAATGACACAAAAATTATGGAGAAAAATATGTTTAGCAATTTTTATGGTGAGAAGGTGTTGTGCGTTAGGCACAGGTTTAATTAGAAAGGCATTGAGATTTATTTAGGATTAAAAATGGGATTTACAAAGTTGGTATTCCCGATTTAAATAGAATTAAACTGTCCCGCGAATTTAAATTAATTGGGGGCGCTTGGGGTCAAAATCCGAAAATAACGCAAAGGCCAAAAATGGTAGGGGCTTGGAGTCAGTCTTGGACCCTTTAGTTGGTCTGGCTCAACGGGTTAAGTTGGTATCTCAAAATTTAGGGTAACGACACAAGTGTCCGACACGAAATTAAATATGGGTTACGATTTTCGGAATATTGTGCAATTAATTTAGAGCACACAAAAATTAATTTTAAAAGACAAAAAAGTCCGGTGCCTAATTTGGCGAGTCAAAACGAAAGTACAATAGCCCGATGAAATTTATGGGCTGATATTGGGCTCCGAATAATCAGGCAATGATAGGGCACGCCAAGGGTTTTAATTAATGGAATTAAATGCCAGATAAACTATCTCCACTCTAAACCTCGACATCTGCTACCAAATTTTTTCTAAATCCACTCTAACTATCTACAGAATAAATTGAGGGGGTTTACAGATAGACAAAATTCTTTGTTCAGACATCATCTTCAAGAATGATTTCTCAAAAATCTCTTGGAACAGGGCAAGAAATGGCCGTCAAAAATTGAGTTGCCATCTTGAATTGTAGATAAAATA
Organism: Iris macrosiphon; assembly: GCA_036927795.1. Classification (NCBI taxonomy): domain Eukaryota; kingdom Viridiplantae; phylum Streptophyta; class Magnoliopsida; order Asparagales; family Iridaceae; genus Iris; species Iris macrosiphon. The sequence goes on from JAYESA010000085.1 coordinate 37,454, forward strand.
TTCAGACTGGATTCTGGATGAACTTCGAATCGACCCATGAAGAAGAGTAATTTTTAATGTTGAACTCTGTATGCGTCGGATACTTGGGATATCTTGAGGTCAAGAAGGAGTATCTTCTGTGTGAACTCCTACAATTGACCGCCTTGAGAATTTGTTCAGATGTACTGTACTGGCCTGCGCATCTTTCAGATGTGCGGAAAGTCATAGAGCGTAAAATTATAAGTTTGCAGCCTCCGAGCGTAAACTAAACGCCATCGAGCATGAAATTATAGACTTGTATTTCCTGAGCGTGAAGTCGTAGGTTTGTAGCCTCTCGAGCGTAAAATCTACCGAGCACAAAGGCATCCGGGCGTAAAACCATAGACTTGTAGCATTTGAACATAAAACCGTAGATTTGTAGCTGTCGAGCATAGAAAGCTCCTTGGTGCAGAACTATAGATTTGTAGCCTATGAAAAGAAAATCTTTCAAGCGTGCAGTTGTGGATCTGTTACCTCTGAGCGTAAACTAAATGCCACCGAGCGTGAGACCATAGATTTATAGCTGCTGAGTCTGAAGTCGTAGGTTTATAGCCTCTCGAGCATAAAAGCTACCGAGCACAAAGGCATCCGGGCGTAAAACCATAGACTTATAGCCTGTGAGCGTAAAACCGTAGATCTGTAGCTGTTGAGCGTAGAAAGCTCCTTAGCGTAAAAATCACGAATCTGCGTTGTGCGAAAACTTTTTGAATTCGCTGACTGTCCGCCTACTCTGAGTAATAGGCTGACGTAGTACCCAATCATAACCGAATATTAATTAGGAGATTTGGTTCGGGATCCGAGGAGTCCATCCGAACTCTATATATGCCCCAAGTTTCTGAGAGAAAAACTTTTCACCCGTCTTCTGTGAGAGAAAGCTTTCGACTGTTCGAGTTTTTTTTCGTTTCTTCTCCGAGTCTTCAAAGTTTCCAGTAATGGCCTCGAAGCAAACTTCCTCCACTAAGAAAAATAAGGTTGACTCTTCTTCTCGTTCTTCTGCTCAAGTGAGAGCGTCTTCGGACGGGCAAGGTGAACTTTATTCTGAGCGGAGTATCCCGCCGACGAGCAGTGCACCCGGCCTCAAAGGTAGAGCTTTGGGGACGAGAAAGAACGACTGAAAAGCCATCCCACACGTTGTACGTGACCGCACTAGGTCATCTTCTGTGCTGATAGCCTCTTTGAGGAAGATGATGCACATAGATGTTTCATCTTTTACGCCCATATTTCTAATATGTCAGCGCAAAAACTCCAAATTTTTGCAGTCGAGCGTAAAAGCTTTGACTGTCGTAAGTTGGGGTATAAAATTTGAGTGTTACGCTTTTGGATAAAGATTTTGGCGTAATAACTCAACTTTATCAGTCTGGCGCAAAGCACAGACCGTATACTGCCAATCTTGAATTTTTATGTTTAGGAAGATGGATTCCAGCGTAAAAGCTCAAGTTTCACAGTCTTGGCGTAAAGCACAGACTGTTGATTTTTGGCGTATGCTGCAAGATCTGCAATGTCTAGTTTATGGGAACTGATGCATTTTTCTTGAGGATCTGTCAAGGTGATGGGTTCTGCCGTCGGGATGCTGTACTCCAACTATCTGGAGGATCTGTCACACGTGACATTTCCTATCTCTGGGCCCCAGTATCCCGAAGGAAGGGAAATTTTGATATCGGCTCAGGGCGAGCGAACGCTGCTAAACTTGATCAACGGAGAGCCCCTGACGTACATAGACGGGGACCAGTACCTGAAGCCGGCTTTCCTCTTTGGGGACATGATTGACAAGCAGTCCCTGACGAAGCCCAAGAGAGAACTCTGGGTTTTCCTGTCGAGGGTTTGGTTCTGTATCTGCCCAAGATGCCGAGAGACTATCCCATCTCGACTTTCTTCCATGCTACGCATCCCAGGAGGATGTCGTGGACATTGACTCCCAATCTTCATGGCAGGCCGGGGCAGATCTTTCATTTGAAAGGAGCTGACCAGGGGTCGTTCTTCAGCCGGCCTACCGGCTTTGTGACGTTGTTCAGGGGACTGTACCCGGGCAGCGTCCCGAGTGAAGACAGTTTAGTGATCCAGCCGGTACAATTACCGAATTTTTGCAATAATTTTATGGGGCACGGGGGAGTATACCCTAAGGTGAACCCTCGGTGCGGTGGGTGGATCACCCCTACAAATCTTCGATGGGCTCGCTTAGTCGATTGGGCCCTGAAGCATTTTCAGACCGAGTTGGAGAATATTAGTCTGTTTGCAGCTGTGAGTGCCACCATTGTTGGGTTACCTCCCAACCCTAACCTATTTCTGGCACTGATGGAGCGATATATTTCGCTCATCGGGACTTTCGCCACTCCACTGGGGGAGTTGGGATTGGCCCTCCATGAGATGGCAGAGATCTCGAGACTGCCGATGGGGGATACTCCGTATGAAGAGTATGTTCCTACGAACCGGGAGCTGGAGGATTCAGACCCTCGGGTAGTAGAAGTATACCAGGAGCTGATGTGCCACTACCTCGCTTGCACCACCTTTTATGGTGAGCCTTCAGATTTGGCTCACATCAATAAATGGACGTCCTACCTCTTCTTTCATCGGTCCAGGACTGCGAAGTCGGAGAAGGTATTGGAGGGCAAGGATCTGCCTATGAATCCTCTGAGCGTTCTTAATGCTCAGGTAGTCGACGATCTCATGGTAGATGCTGGTGCTCCGGACCGGCTCCTCGACGAAGGGACGGGAAAGTATCCTGTAGGCACTAAGGCCTATAGTTATTTGAGGTGTTGTCGCAGGCCTCTGTCCAGGGAAGCTCAACTGGCTGGCTTCCTCTCCATATGGCTGCGCCGAGTAGTAGTGCCCGACGTCGTATCTGCGGACCACATTCACCGTAACACGCTATGGCCTGCAGTGCGTCTGGTATTCGGGGCAAGACTGGGCTTGCTCCCTGCCATGGTGTGCCGTATACAAGCTGGCCTGAGGGCCATGACTGACGGGTTGCTCGCCGATGAAACTCGGCGTGATAGCTTTCCCAGGGTAGAATTACAATACATGTACTTAATGGGGTGGTTAATTCTTCATAACCCCAGGGTTATGTCTCCCGGCTCTGGCAGTAGTTCGGGGGATAGCTTCTTGTTGAACTACCAGAAGTCTTCCTGAATGTGAACACAGTTATAGACTGTCGGCGGGCGCTGGGCCTTAGTCATAGCTAGAAGCTCTTCTGCACTGTCCTCTCTGTACATCGCAATCAATCGGGGATTAGGCTTGAGGACTCAGGTAGAGAGAAGACAAATCTTTCTCCTGAAGCTTTAAATTGGTTGGTCTGCATTAGGCCTTCCCATTTGCTGTACAGAAGTGAAGATCATTGCTTCTTGGAGCCTACTTGCCTAGTCGGTTTGCCAGGCAGTTCGGGTATGATTAGTTGTACGTGGGCAACGCCGTCACTAGCTTCCGGTCTAGGGGTAGACTCATTGATGGAGCGAGAGGCTGGCGATACTTCCTCATGGGTTGCATTGGAGCAATTTTTACTGTGTCGGTTCATTACCCTCTCCACAGAGCTGCGCATCCTGCACTTGTATGCCCAGTTCTATGTGGCAACGAACACCTTCCATCGCGATTTTGATATGCATGAAAGTTTCAGGGTGCCGTCTTCCAAGTCTGGGGGAAGAGTCGAAGTCCCCTCGGTTTCTTCCGACGAGGGTGAGGAATCTGTTACTCCAGATGAGCCTCTGTTGGCGGTGTCGAGGGGTGAAGTACCTCTATCTGCAGGGGCTTTGGTAATCTCCGGGAAGCGAAGGGCTCCTGCTCCGAAGGAAACTTCTCCTTGCAAGAGGAAGAAGAAGACGGTTGCTCGTCCTCTCCGGATTCCTGGCATTGAGGCTCCTGGAAGTGAGTCTGCATCTCCCTATATCGGGGATGATTCTTCGATTGGGGGTTCCTCGCCTTTTAGAGAGGGACCCTCTACAGTTTTGGCTAGTGGTGCCAGAGAATCTCTGCTGGAGGCTGCCGTCGCTGCTACTACTTCAGGCAGTGGAACGAGGTCGCATCCGGGGCTAAGTATAACAAGACTCCGTATACCTTTATGCGGATCGGCATCGGGAGGGACCCCTGCCGTACCTGTCAGCACACCTAGCGAGATTCCAGCCGATGAGCCTCGGTTGGAATTTGACGAGGACCTGGAAGACTATTTGCCAGTGTCAGTTAGCAGACCCCTTTCTCCAGGTATGACAGCTTGCTTAGCATCATTAAGAAATGATTTAGCTGTACAAGCTGCAGATGCGACATATATGACGTCTGCCATGGATAAATGTCGTCTCCACGCCTCTTTTTAGAAAAGTTAATATCGTTTCGATACTAACTTCCTTTGGCCTTCTTTTCAGGGGAAGACCTCTTCGGGGAGGGCAGTGTAGACGCTCTCTTCGACTCTGTGTCAGGTCCTGGCGGCGACACGAAGGTGGCTGATTTTGAAGAGGAAACATCTTCGGGTGCCGGCTCGCCTGTCGACGAGATTCCGATATCTCAAGAGGAGGACGAGCCTGTCATTACGACAATGCCTCCTTCGAGTATGCTGGTATCTTCGTTCGGTGTTGGTGCTTCTTCTTTCGTCGCACCACCTGTTGAGGCGACGGCCGTGGCAACATCGTCCGCGGTTGTTCTTGGAGGGGGACTCGCCAATATCGAGGCCACTCCCGACGTTAATTCGGATCTAGCCGCGCTGACCGAGCAGTACACTGGCATCTTCTATACCACTTTAAAAACGTTAATATCAATGGTGTTGGCGAAGAATTTGGGCTTTGCGTCGCTGAAGAGGTCCTCTCGGTTTTCGATAGAGGCGGTCAGGGAATTCGGCGACAGTGGGGTAACTGACATCCTGGAGGCGATGGATAATGGTCTGGAGCAGTCCATTAACGAATATTTGCAGCTAGCTCGAGGCAACATTGAGGATCTGGTCCAGGCTAGATACGACTCCTTGACTGCGCATCTTGTTGAAAAGATGGAAGGTCTGAATAAATTCATCCAGACTAATCAGCAGGAGATGGATCATGAGCGTGTCCAACTGGAGTATATCGTCCCCGAGTTGACTCGGTACGAAGTCGAATATGAGGAAGAGGCAGCGAGGGTCCACATATTAAAAGATGAGCTTGCTCGTGCAGAGGCGAAGGCTCTGTCTTTGTCGGCAGCCCGAGATGTACTGAAGGAGCGACGGGCGATTGTTCAGCAGAACCTGACACATGTGGGTGTTATCCATATTGATTTAGTGCAGGCTCGGTCTGAGCTAGTTGCTTTGAATAATGATGCAGCAAGGTTGGAGCAGGCTCGTGCCGACGTCTTGAACTCCCGGGATGAGAGGATGGCCGCACTGGCGCAGCAGCTTTGCTACCTGACTGCTCCCCCTACATAATGTACTTTTGCTTTTCAATGTTCTTTCGCTCTTTTTTGGGAATAATAAAGAGGCTTTCATCTGACTTTGTGGACCCATTATTTCGAAATGTAAATGACAGGTTGGGGTGAAAGTGATATCAGAGGTAATATGGACGTGATATAGTCTCGGTAAGCTTTAGCAGGGCATATATATTCAGTGGTAATATGAATATGATAGAATATGCTTGGACTAAAGTTTGGACACAAAATACTATCAGAGGTAGTATGGACGTGATAGGTCTGGACGTTTTAAATTAGTTAAACATATCTATTCAGAGGTAATATGAACATGATAGAATATGCTTTGACTAGATTGTACACAAAACACTATCAGAGGTAGTATGGACATGATAGGTCTTATAGTTCCAAATTAGTTAGACATATCTATTCAGAGGTAATATGAACATGATAGAATATGCTCCAACTAATTTCGTTTTGGAAGTAGTTTCGTCAGAATGAGGTTTTCGCCATATTTCACTTGAGCAGAGGAGGTTAAGCATGGTACCTTTTCAGGAATTTGCCATTGATAGGAGCCATTAGCAAGTCTCCATTAGGCTGGGCTGACCTGTAAGCGCTATTTGAGAATATTGTCTCGATCACATAAGGGCCTTCCCATTTGGGCTTGAATTTGCCCTTACTCCTGTTAGTAAGAATTATCGGCCTTCTTACGGCTAAAACTAGCTCGCCGACTTTGAACACTCTTTCCTTTACCTTTTGATTAAAAGCTCTGGAAATGCGTGCTTGGTAGAGCGCGATACGCTGTTGAGCTTGGAGGCATTTATCGTCTAATCCTTCCAGCTCTTGAAGCCTTAACAGGTCATTCTTTTCTTGAGTCAGCTCATTAGCCACGGCTATCCTGAGTGACAGAATTTGGATTTCGATGGGAAGAACTGCTTCGCTCCCGTAAACTAATGAGAATGGGTGCAACCTGTCGGTGCTCGTACCGTTTTGCGGTATGCCCAGAGATACTCTCCCAGCTTCTTATTCCAATCCCTCTTGTTCGAAGAGACAAACTTTTTCAAGAGCTTGATAATGGTTTTGTTGAAAGCTTTCGCCAAACCATTAGCAGCAGGATTATACGCCGTAGAGGCGACATTTTGTATCCGATTTTTATCGCAAAATTAACGAAACGCTTGGCTGATGAATTGAGGCCCATTGTCATGGATTATCCTTCGTGGTATCCCGAAGCGATAAATGACGTGATGCTTGATGAAACTGATCACATTAGATGCCTTTACCTTAGCAAAGGGGATCGCCTCTGCCCATTTGGAGAAGTAATCAGTGATGGCTAGTATGAACCGGTGACCTCTGAAAGAAGACGGGTGAATAGGACCAATGATATCCATACCCCATGCTTCGAAAGGCCAGGACGCGACCGTAGGATGTAGATACTCAGGAGGTTGGTGGATAAAGTCGGCATAGACTTGACAAGCTCTGCATTGCCTTGCATACTTTATTGCATCTGTGATCATAGTAGGCCAGTAATAGCCCATTATCCTGATGCGATCCTGTAGCTTAGGACCGGGTTGATGCGCTCCGCATACGCCGTCGTGGGCTTCACGGATAATCCGATGTGCTTCATCACCAGAGAGACATCATAATAATAGTTCATCATAAGATCGGCGGTATAGACATTGTGAAGATGCGTCAAAATAGAAGCGCAATGATCGTCTCTTGATGGATACTGCTTCTTTAGGATCCTCTGGTAAGATCCCGTATGCTACAAAAACTATAAAGGGACTTCTCTAGTCTCTCTCTAGAAGATCTGTGCCCACCGCGTAGCTGTGTTCTATGTGAAAGTTATTTTTCACACAGAATAAATATCTGTTAAGAAGGATTATCGAATTCTGCCTTCTTATAGGGGTAGCTAAATCTGCAGCTAGACTGGCTAGGGCATCAGCTTCCAGATTCTGAGATCGAGGTACATGCTCCAGGAAGAATCCTTTGAATGTCATGGCTATCTCGACCATTGCTCGGTGATAGGGGATGAGGTCTGGATTCCGGACTTCATATATTCCTCTGACTCGATTGACGATCAGTAGAGAATCACCGAAAGCTTTCAGAGATTCGACGCCCAATTCCTTAGCGACTTGGAGCCCGATTAGTAGAGCGTTATACTCTGCTACATTGTTGGAACAGAGCTCACTAAGAGAATATGCTCGGTAGATGACGAACTTATCAGGAGTAACCAGGACAATTCCTACTCCCGAAACTATATTTCTCCTGGGACCAGTCCTGGAGGCACCATCGAAGAACAGTTGCCATGCATCACTTTCCATTCTGCAACTTCATCGGGGATGTCCTAGTATAATTTGGAGGACTTCGGGATCTGATGAGCGGCTAAGAAGTCAGTCAATGCTTGGCCTTTGACGGACTTTTGAGGGACGTACACTATGTCATATGGTGTTAATAACATCGCCCAAGTCGCGAGTCGAGAATTAAGAACACTTGGCTTGTTCATTAGTACCCGAAGAGGATTGATCCTGGAGATGATGTGAATGGTTTGGCCTGTGACATAGTGTCGTATTTTCTGAATAGCGAATATCAGAGCCAAGCATTCTTTCTCCACTGGATTGTACCGGTGTTCGGCTTTGACCATCATCCTGCTGAGGTAGTAGATAGCCTGCTCGTGGCCCATATCATTCTTTTGTGCGATAAGAGCTCCCAGAGAATGATCCATCGCTCGAACATACAGTACGAATGGTCTTCCTATGACGGGAGGCACCAGAACCGGGGGACTAGTGAGGTAGAGTTTGATATCTCCGAACGCTTGCTGACAGGCTTCGTCCCATACGAAGGATACACCTTTCTTCATGAGACGAGAAAAGGGCTGGCATCTCCCGGAGAGGTTGGATATGAATCTCCGGATATAAGCCAGACAACCTTGAAATCCCCTGAGTTCCCTCAGATTGTGGGGCGATCGCATTTCTAATATGGCCTTGACTTTATCAGGGTCCACTTGAATGCCTTTGGCGGTAATGACAAATCCCAGAAATTTGCCACTAGATACCCCCAGAAAGGACTTTGTAGGATTCATTTTGAGTTGATGTTGGCGCATCAATTCAAATACTGTCTTCAAGTCTCGGATGTGATTATCCTTGAGATGGCTTTTGACAGCTACATCGTCGACGTAACACTCCACTGTCTTGCGTAAATGCTCATGGAATACGTTACTCATAGCCCGTTGTATGTAGACCCAGCATTCTTCAATCCGAAGGGCATGACCGTATAGCAATATACCCCCAATGGTGTCCGGAAGGCATATGCTTCTCGTCTTCAGGATGCATCTTGATTTGATTGTATCCTGAAAATCCATCCATGAAAGACATACGTTCAAAACCGCATGTATTGGCAATCATGACGTCCGTGATGGGAAGAGGAAACTCGTCCTTGGGGCAGGCTGCGTTCAGATCTCGGTAATCGATGCAGACCCGTACCTTCCTATTTTTTTTCATGACCGGGACAACATTGGTGACCCAGTCGGGATGTTTTTCTTCATGGATGAAGCCGCAGGCTATCAATTTCTTGATTTCAGCTTCAATGGCATCCATCATATCCGGGCAGAACCGGCGCTGGTGCTGCTTCACAGGCTTTGAGTCGGGCAATATATTGAGATTATGAGTAGCCACCTTTGGATCAAGGCCTGGCATATCCTCATAATTCTACGCAAAGACGTCGATATATTCTTTTATCAGCTGGATAACTTCTTTCCTTTCAGCTGGGGAAAGATTGTTACTGATAAATATCGGCTTTGGCAAAAGTTCATCCCCAAAGTCAATCTGGATAACTTTGTCTTCGGTAGGAGGTTCTCTCTGCTCGAAGCGGAACTCCCATTGCGTATCCATTTGCTGAGCCCAAGCGTCATTCTTAAACAGTTCGGATTCTTCTTCGTCTGATTCGAAGGAATCCATCACTACCATATTTGCTGATAATGTTTGCTCGAGAGCGTGAGATGAGTCGGAGGGAGATGAGCCGTCTTGAAAAGAGGAAAAGGTATCCTCATTTGACTCGGAAGTTGCAAGGGAGATGGCATACCCTAACCCGAAATGAGTTTGTTGGTAGTGGGAATCGCCGAGCAGCGGTATTCGTCTGCCTTTCCCGTAGTTGAGACCTGGTTTCAGCTTCAAGTTGTAAACCATACTTTGCATGATCTTCAAAGCTTGTGGGCTATACCTGTGAACTTGTATTTCACCAGCATCGTCATCGAAGGAATCTTCCTGTATAGTCCGTTCATTGCGCACGCGGCCGAAGACTATTGAACGCTGACCATTGCGGGCAGGTGGAACAATAAAAATAGAATCCTCATGTGGTCCATATGTCGTGATGACATTGGATGATGACGCTACTTCCCACACGTACGGATGATAGGAATCTATAGCTGCCAAGAATTTTTGTACTATAGGCTCTATATCATCATGGGGAGAGGATCCCTGATCTAGAATCCGAGCGTCGATATACTGGAAAAGAGGTCCTTTATTATTATCAAAAACTACATTCCTGGCTGCATTTACATCACTCGTCTGCCCATTACGCCGAAGGTTGATGACCAAGGGTGGAGGCTTCTGGTTAAAAGTGATCACTAGAGGACCACCCCCTGTTCCTGACCTGGTCTTGTTCAGGTGGATAGCCACAGGCTCTGTGGCTCTCGGATGAGTAGTCCGTCCCTTCACCTTGATTGACAAAGATTGCTTGGCAGAGGATTCTTCAGGCTCCCGGTGGGATTCCTTCTCTACTTCGGCTGACACCACTTTCGTGCAGTCTTGAGAGTACAACACGGCATCAGAGTAGTATGATTCTACTCCTTTGAATGGATTTAGGTTAGCAATCTCCGTTCGTACTGTTCCTCGGGCATCTACATATTTAAAGCATTGATGTACAGTCGAAGGAACGATATTGTGGTCGTGGATCCATGGTCTACCCAGCAGGATATTGTAGGACACCTCTGAATTGATGACGTAGCATGTAGCCACCGATCTGAGGTTGCCAATTTGGATCCTCAGGCAAATTTTTCCTAACGACTTACTTCTTCCGGCGTTGAAACCCACGATCGTAGTGGTGGTGTAAGCCAATTCGCTAGTAGGAATCCTCAGCGGTCTGAGTAGACTATGAGGAATGATGCTGATTGAGGATCCCGGATCTATGTGAATCCGGTCGAACTCTATGGAACCGATGTACCCGGTGTAATAGAGGGGTCTGTCATGCCTGTTATGTTTTAACAACATATTATCTTGAGTGAAAGTGATATTTGGGACCACCTCCATCACACTGTGGCATTGAGGACACGCCACGGATTCTTCGTTTAGACCTATTATTCGTTGCGCACGAGAGTGCAATTAATAGGTTTTTAGGACAAGCCCTGCCAGCGGTAATATGGACGTAGACTTGTGTCTGAACAATTCATTGGTAATGACTGTCCCCTTGTTTACAGATGCAAAGTGATGACTTTGGCCTCGATCAACTCCTGAATTCTCTTTTTTAGCGCATAGCATGTCTTTGTGGGATGATGAGTATACCGATGGAAGAGACAATAATCTGGGTCATCGACTTTGCCAGCCTTCTCAGGATATCTGATGTTGGGTAGCTGAAGCTTGCGTTCTTCCATCAACATATTGAAGATTTTAATGATGTCATCTTCTTTGAAGGAGAAAGTCTCTTTTGGTCTTCGGGCTTATGATGCCTGAATTTTACGGTCTTCCGGGAAGATTGTCGTCGTTGTATCATCTTCGGATCTTGAGGGAGTTCTACCCCCAGCTTTGGACGTCGCCCTATTTTGTCGAGGTAAGTTACCCCCAGACACGCCGTGGCATCTGCCTACAGAAGCTGATTTAGCAGGACCTGCCTCTAATTGTACAGGTTTAGATTTTGAAGATTTTGGTCTTGTAAGAGATGCAGTATATCCCAACCCAAAACGAGCTTGTTGACGGTGAGAATTACCTTGTAACGGTGTTCGTCTGCCTTTTCCATAGTTAAGGCCTTGTTTCAGCTTCAAATCATAACCGATGCTTTGCATAATATTTAACGCTTGCGGGCTATATCTGTGGATTTGTATTCTGCCAGTTTCAGACTCGCAAAATTCTTCTTGTATGATCGGGCTATTCCACCTACGACCGAAGACTATAGGATGCTGATCGTCGCGAGTTGGAGGAATAATAAAGATGGAATCTTCTTGTGGTCCACCTGTCATGACGATATTAGATGTTGATGCGTCTTCCCATAAGATCTCCTCTCGTCTGACCGTTAGGGGAACTGAAGCTTATTTATGACCCTTGTCTTCAAGTTTCTGGATCCGGAATTCACACAAGTCAGGAGGATTTACAGAAGAAGAAGATAATGGCTTGTTCCTTCTATTTACATCAGTGGTCATGCGGATGTTGGGAACCATAGTTTTCCCTGTGCCACCTATATACAACAGGTTGGCCATCTGGGTGGCGAATAATCCCCGAGGAGGGTGTCTTCCCGCCAATTGAGCCTTCTTTACGCTGAGGGGCTTCTCCTGGCATAATTTGGAGCTCTGCTCTGGTTGGCGTAAAGCTGAGGATGTCCTCAGTCGACCATCAGCTTCTCGCATAATCCGGAGGGCGGGTAGATTGTTCCCTCGCTGGCGTAAAGGCCGAGAAGTTGAGTAGTCTGCCGCTTGCTTTCGCTTGTTTAGATTGCAGGGATCGTCTGCTCTTCCGCGGAAGATAGATGCACTTTTGTGCGCGAAGCGCGTTTAGTATTCCTGATTTGGCGCTGAGGCATTATCAGAAATTTTGTCTATTCCGCCAGGGACGGGAGTCTAAATTTTACGCGCAGAGCGCGGAATAGGCTTCTGGACTAGCGCTGAGGCATTGTCCGAAGTTTCATCTTTTTCGCCAGAGACGGGAGACTAAATTTTACGTGCAGAACGTGGATTATACTTCTGGGTTAGCGCTGAGGCATTGCCAGAAGTTTTGTCGGCCTTGCCAGAGACAGGCGACTGAATTTTATGCACAAGGCACGGAGGGAGCAACGCTACAACCTCATTGGTCAGAGAGATCGGAGAGATCAGAGAGTCCACAGGAATGGTAGAGGATATCTTGGGCATCCAAATCTTACGTAGCTTCGTGTTGTTATGGATAGAGAGGGAGTGAGAGCTACCCCCTGCTCGAAGCATGTCTTCGTAGGCAGACTGGTCGAACTGGACGACCAGTGTCTTCTTCACGGATCCCACGGATACCGTATCGTGTTGAGCAATAGCTTCCTCATCAGAAGAGAAAGATGTCCCCAACAGAGTCGTCATCTTGTTTAGGATAATAAACAAGAAAAGATTGATAATGTGGAAAACGAGGTCTTAGACGAAAACTCGCCCTTCTTTTATGTTTACAAACAAGATTGTACAATTTAATCCTATACGAGGATGTCTGAGTACAATTTATTTAATCTGGGTAAATATTGCTATAGGTGTCTGATCTGCAGTCGATCACTTTAGCCCTTGGACCACACGATATTTGAAGAAGTGCCGTGGAAGATAGGAAGCAGCTTCGCAGGTTGCTAAAGAGGGTGGATGCTCGATGCCAAAGTCGTCGATCCCTTCTCTTTGCCTGAGCTCTGGATTCTCCTCTCTCTTGACCTCCAATCTCTTTGACCGTTGGATCTGATACCGGATCTCTTGATCAGTTTTTCTCCTAATTTCTTTGACCTTTTCCTCTGTTGATAGAGGTCTCTATTTATAGAGTTTTTAGTGACAGTGACCACACAGTCGGCGTAGAAACCGAGTAGTGGAAAGTACAACACCCTTTTACACGACGGTTTAAAATAACCAATGCCTGCGTATAGATGACCTTTTGAGTGAGCATGTGACGTGCGTCCAACTAAGGGGACAAAATGCGTATATCTGCTGCGAAGATCATGGCGTAGAAGCCACGTAGGTAGTTATCCCTTGTGTAGAAGAAGTTGGCGTAGAAGCCAATGACTGTCACCATGGCACAGAAGCCAAATAGTTATCAAACCGGCATAGAAGCCGAATAGGCGTAGAAGCCGAGTAGGCGTAGAAGCCGAATAGGCACAGAAGCCGAGTGGTCATAGAGGCCGAGTAGGCATAGAAGCCGAGTGGTCATAGAGGCCGAGCAGGCGTAGAAGCCGAGTGGTCATAGAGGCAGAGCAGGCGTAGAAGCCGAGTGGTCATAGAGGCCGAGCAGGCGTAGAAGCCGAGTAGGCGTAGAAGTCGAGTAGGCGTAGAAGTCGAGATGATGTGGATATTTTAGCCGGAATTATGGCTCTTGGAGATATAATCAAATCTCTTACATTAAATGCAGAGATCTGCCCCCATCCTGTGCATTAAATACAGATGCTTGTCTTTAAGATTTGTCATCATTCCGCTCATTAAATGCAGATACACGCCTCGAACTCTGCACGAAGAGTAACTACTGAGGTGGCGGTCTGTTGGCCTTCCACGGAGCGTAAGAAGCTCACGTCCGCCTGTGTAGAGCTGGGCAGCATATTCCCTTATAAGCGTAAGAGAAGCCTACACAAAGGGGATGTCACTAAACGACGGTTCGGTGACATTTAATCAAATCTTCTATATTAAATGTGGAGATCCGCCATTATCCTACGCATTAAATGTAGAGGCATGTTTTGAAGGCCTGCCACCCTTCTGTGCATCAAGTGCCAATCCGTGCTTTGGGCATCTGTCAGTATTCGGCGCTTTCAAATACAGAGACGTGCCTCGAGCAACTGTCATCGCTCTGTGCATTAAATGCAGAGACGTACCTCGAGCCCTGTACGAAATGCAGCTTTTGACATGGCAGGCTGTTTGTCTTCTGCGAAGCGTAAACAGCTCACATCTGCCTATGTAAAATAGGGTAGCGTATCCCTTTATATGTGTAAAAGTGGTTTACGCAAAGGAAATGGCAGTAAATGACAGCCTGGGTTGCTGTGCCGTGCCATCATTATACCCGTCGCTTGGGTTATCATGCAGTACACTTTGTCAGGAGTCCAGACGTCAGGTTTATTACATGATCTGACAGGTTCATTTCAAAAAATATGAAGCGTTCCTTGTACACTTCAATGCTGTATTGAAAGCTGATGAGTTTTACGCCACAAAGGTGATGAAGCACCCTGTTTACGCTGGAGCAGCCTAGACATACTGTATTACGCGAATGGTCCTTGAGCCTATATTTCATGCTGTGCTTAGCGAAAAAGCTCTGTTGCACGTTTGATGGCTCTGAGGTCCTTTGTTTACGCTGCTCTGCATCCACATGCTGCGTAGAGCTATCCTGCGTATTTTTTATGCTTCTATAGCTGTATTTTCTCCCGTTGTTCGTGGACGAGGGCAGACAAACTAGCCCTGTCTTCCAGTAGTGAGTTGGGTCTAACACTTCAACTCAATCTGTCATGGCGTATGGAGGATGGGCTCTTGAATAATTTATACAGGCCCAGTTGTATCCTTCGCCATTAATTATTTTCTTGTTCATCGACCGTGGAAGTCGATGAACTGCTGTAGAAGACGGATAAAGATCTCCTCCAATGCTAGAACCTGACAGAACAGATTATGGGCATGATCTTTAAATGGGGATGAGAAATCCTTTGTAGACAGGATTTTCCTTATATGTAATCATGAAGATGAAATAAACCCTTTGTAGACTGGATTTCCCTCATATGTAATCATAATTTAATAAAATCGTCTTTTTTTGTGTATCTGATGATTTGCCATTTTTTTTGCTGTGATAAAGTCTGAATATGTGTAGCTTCAACATGTCTGAATAACTTTACGCCGACTTTGATAAAAAGAGTATTTGGTCCCGTCCTGTCTTTTATACATAACTGAAGATGCACAAAAAGCTTGTTTAGCATTTAAGTCGAATATTTGAACTGTCTTGCTGTTTGGAATGGAGAACTGCATAGAATTTTAAACTGTCACTCTTCTGAGAAGGAGAATTATTGTTCAGACCGTCGTGTTCAAGAATAATTTTCCAAAAATCCTTTGAAATAGGGTGAGAAATGGCTGTCAAAACTGAGTCGCCATCTTGAACTGTAGAGAAAATATTCAGACTGGATTCTGGATGAAACTCCAGTCGATCCAAGAAGAAGAGTTATTTTCCATGTTGAACTCTACATGCTTTGGATACTTGGGATATTTTGAGGCCAAGAAGGAGTATCTTCTGCGTGAACCCTTGTAATTTGCCGTCTTTAGAATTGTTCAGATATACACATACTCTGGCCTGCGTATTTTAGGATATGCGGAAAGTCATAGATCCGTAGTATAGATGAGCATAAAATCGTAAGTTTGTAGCCTCTCGAGCGTAAAAACTGCCGAGCATAAAAGCATCCGAGCATAAAACTGTAGATTTATAGCTTCTGAAAAGAAAATTTCCGAGCGTGAAGTCGTAGATTTGTCGCCTCTGAGCGTAAAAAGCTTCTGAGTGTGAAATCATAGATTTGTATCCTCTGAGCGTGAAGTCGTAGGTTTGTAGCCTCTCGAGCATAAAAGCTACCGAGCGTAAAAGTATCCGAGCGTAAAACCATAGACTTATAGCCTCTGAGCGTAAAACCGTAGATTTGTAGCTTCCCGAGCATAAAAAGCTCCTTGGCGTAAAATCACGAATCTGCTCTGCACGAAAACTTTTTGAATTCGCTGACTGTCCACCTTCCCTATGTAATAGGCTGACGTAGTCCCCAATCATAACCGAATATTAAATATCGAATTTGGTTAGGGATTCGAGGAGTCCATCTGAACTCTTTATATATCCCAAGGCTTTCAGAGAGAAGACTCTTCACCTGTCTTTTGCAAAAGAAAAACTTCGTCTCTTTGAGTACTCTCCTTCATTTCTTCTCTGAGCATTCTGAGTTTTTATCAATGGCACCAAAACCAATCTCCTCCTCTAAGGGAAAGAAGGTTGCCTCCTCTTCTCGCTCCTCTGCTCAAACAAGAGCGACTCCTGTCGGGCAGGGCGAACCTCGCTCTGAACGAAGTGTCCCACAGACGAGCTGTGCACCGAGCGTTATAGGTAAAGCTTTTGGGATGACAAGAACGAAGAAAACCCTTCGCACACATTGTACGTGAACACGCTAGGTCATATTCTGTGCTAATAGCCTCTTCGAGGAAGATGATGCACAGAGATATTTCATCTTTTACGCCCACATTTCTAATGTGTCAGCGTAAAAACTCCACATTTTTGCAGTCTGGCATAAAAAGCTTTGACTGTCGAAAATTGGCGTATACTACAAACTTTGAATATTACGCTCTGGATGAGAATTCCAGCGTAATAACTCAAACTTTGGCAGTCTGGCATAAAATACAGACTGTTGCTCTTTGGCATAAGCTGCAAGATTATGAGGTCTAGTATAGAAACTGACGTATTTTTCTTACACTTTGTAGTTAACTTGCATGTATCTCCGTTGGCTGAGGTGATGGGTTCTACTGGTGGGATGCTGCACTCCAATTACCTGGAGGATTTGTCCCATGTGACATTTCCTATTTCTGGACCCCAATATCCTGAAGGAAGGGGAATCCTGATATCGTCTCAAGGAGAGCGAATGCTGTTGAGCATGATCAACGGAGAGCCCCTAGCGTATATAGACGGGGCACAATATATAAAATCGGCTTTTCTCTTCGGGGATATGATTGACAAACAATCTCAGACGAAGCCCAAGAAAGAAAACTGGGTTTTCCTGACGGGGGCCTGGTCATGTATCTGCCCAAGATGCTGAGAGATTATCCTATCTCGGCATTCTTCCAAGCCACGCATCCCAAGAGGATGTCGTGGACCCTAACTCCTAATATCCACGGCCAGCCAGGAAAGATATTTTACCAGAAAGGATCCGACCAAGGGTCATTTGTAAGTCGCCCTTCCGGCCCGGTCATGCCTTTCAGGGGATTATATCCGGGCAGTGTCCCGAGTGAAGATACTTCACTACTCCAACCACTTCAATTACCGACTTTCTGCAATGACTTCATGGGTCATGGAGGAGTATACCCCAAGGTTAATCCTCGGACCAATGGGTGGGTTATCCCTACAAATCTTCGATGGGCTCGTTTAGCTGACTGGGCCCTGAAGTATTTTCAGACTGAGCTGGAGAGCATTGGTCTGTACGCGGCTGTGAGTGCTACCAGTGTTGGGTTACCTCTCAACCCTAACCTGTTTCTGGCTTTAATGGAGCGATATATCTCGCTCACCGGGACTTTCACCACTCCACTAGGGGAGTTGGGATTGGCCCTTCACGAAATGGCAGAGATTTTAAGACTGCTAATGGGAGATACTCCTTATGAAGAGTATGTTCCCACAAACCGGGAGTTGGGGGATACAGACCCTCGGGTAGTGGCAGTGTACCAGGAGCTGATGTGTTACTACCTAGCGTGTACCGTCTTCTATAATGAGCCCTCTGATTTGGCTCATACCAACAAATGGGCATCCTACCTCTTCTTCCATCAGGCCAGGACTTCTAAGCCAGACAAAGTAATGGATAGCAGGGATAGGCCTTTGAGCTTTCTGAGTATGCTTAGTGCTCAAGTAGTCGATGACCTTATTGAAGACGCTGGGGCTTCAGATCAAATTCTCGACGAAGGGATAGGGAAATATCCTGCAGGAACTAAAGCCTACAGTTATTTGAGGCATTGCCGCAGGCCTCTGTCCAAGGAAGCTCAACTGGCTGGATTCCTATCTATATGGCTGTACCGACTGGTAGTACCCGGTATTGAATCTTCGAATCGTATTCACCGCAACACCTTATGGCCTGCAGTGCGTCTGGTATTCGGGGCAAGACTGGGCTTGCTCCCTACCATGGTATGCCGCATACAAGCTGGTCTGAGGGCCATTACTGATAGGCTGCTTGTCGATGAAACTCGGCGTGACAGCTTTCCCAGGGTAGAATTATCGTTCCTGTATTTGATGGGATATTTAATTCTCCATAATCCCAGGGTGATGTCTCCCGGCCCAGGCAGTAGTTCTGGGAGTAATTTCTTGTTGAATTACAAGAATTCCACCTGGAACGTGACCACAGTTTTAGACTGTCGGCAGGCACTAAATTTTGCTCACAGTTGGAAGCTCTTCTGCACCGTCCCCTTTGTACATCTCAATCAACAGGGAAGCAGGCTTCAGGACTCAAGTGAAGGGAAGACCATTCTTTCTCCTGAAGCTTTTAATTGGTTGGTCTGTATTAGACCTTCCCATTTATTATACAGAAGTGAAGACCAATGCTTCTTGGAGACCTACCTGCCCAGTCGGTTCGCCAGGCAGTTTGGGTATGACCAATTGCACGTGGGCAATGTCGTCAGCAGCTTCAAGTCCAGGGGTAGACTCTTTGATGGAGTGAGAGGATGGCGGTACTTCATAATGGGTTGTACTGGAGCAGCTTTTACTATGCCCGCGACTTCACTCTCCATGGAGTTGCGCATCCTCCATTCGTATGCCCAGTTTTATGTGGCAACCAATACCTTCTATCGCGATTTTGATATGCGTAGAAGTTTTAGGATGCCATCTTCTAAGTCAGCGGGAAGAGACGAAGTTCCATCAGTTTTCTCTAACGAGGGTGAGGATTCTGTTAATCCAGATGAGCCTTTATTGGCAGTACCGAGATGCGAAATACCTCCGCCTGCAGGGCCTCTGGTTATCTCTGGTAAGCGAAGGGCTCCTGTTCTGAAGGAGACTTCCCCTCGAAATAAGAAGAAGACGGTTGGTAGTCCTGTCAGGACTTCCCACCCTGAGGTTCCTAGAAGTGAACCTGCTGTTTCCCCTGTTAGGGACGATCCTTTAATTAGAGGTTCCTCGCCTTTTAGAGAGGGAACCTCTACGGTTCCGGCTGGCAGTGTCGGAGAATCTTTGCTCGAGGCTGCTGTCGTTGCTACCGCTTCAGGTAGTGGTATGAGATCGCCTTCGAGGCTGAGCCAAATAAAGATATCTTTATCCATACCAGCAACGGGAGAAACTCCTACCGCGTCTATAAGTATACCTAGCGAGATTCTACCCAATGAGCCTCGAGTGGATCTTGGTGAAGACCCGAAAGAATACCTGCCATTGTCAGTTGGCACACCCCCTTCTCCAGGTATGACAGCTCGCTTAGCATCATTAAGAAATGATTTAGTTGTACTGGCTGCAGACGCGACATATACACCATCGGCCATGGGTAAATGTTATCTTTATGCCTCTTTTTAGAAAAATTAACATCAGGTTGATATTAATTTTCTCTTGTATTCTTTTCAGGGGAAGACATCTACGGGGAGGACAACGTCGACGCAACTTTCGGCTTTGCTTCCGCTCCTGTCTATGACACGAAGGTGCCTGATTTTGAAGAGGAAATGTTTTCGGGTGCCGGCTCGCCCGAAATGGTTCCGATATCCCGAGAGGAGGATGAGCCTGTCATTACGACAATGCCTTCTTTGAGTACGCCGGCCACTTCGTCCGTTGTTGGTGCTTCTTCTTTTGTCGCACCATCTATTGAGGCGACGACTGTGGCAACATCGTCTGTAGTCATTCCTGGAGGGGGATTCGCCGATATTATAGCCACTCCCAGCGTCCATTCGGATCTAGCCATGCTGACTAAGCAGTATACTAGTATTTTCTACACCACCTTAAAAATGCTGATATCAATGGTGCTGGAGAAGAATGTCACGCCCCGATCTCCCGCAGGAAATTCGGCCGTTCCCGCTAGGCGGGAATCACCCTCGCCAGCGCTCCCACGGAACGATCGCTTAACCCATCCGGGCGTGATGCCGCACGAGCGTAAGCCACGCCCGTGCAAGGCCATGGTTCATTAGCTGGTGGTAAGAGTTCTAAGCCACAGAGTCGTACAGATTATTCGAGTGCAGCAGAGTCATGAACGCATAGCGATGCGATAACAGGTTCACTGAGTCGATAATATAGCGGAAGCATTGAAACACAAGTTGAAGTAAAGCAAGCTCTTTTATTGATTAAACATGTATTACAGGCGACGTATAGCCGAGGTTACAAGTCGCTCAAGCCTCTCTCTCTGAAACAGTAAAAGCGTGCCAAGTGGCTACAACTATGGAATGATTGTACAGGCGATGTTCAGGCGATGTTCACAACTTATATCTTGTATATGTGCTTCAGTCCCGGACGCACCGTTGCTTCGGAGTGATCTTCACGCCTAAGCACGCATGTTGGAGGCATCCGCACCGAACGAGGTTCTTCCGCACCCTGCATACAAACTGGTGGATTATCAGTACATTAAATGCACTGGTGGAGAAGCTACTCGCCCGCTCGACAAATCCAAACACGTAATACAGGTTCCGTGCACAACTATTAAGTTATCTTTCTAGTTGCCTTAGGATCAGTTTTATGCAAACATTGAATAGCCTAACATGTCGGGCAGTGCGCCGTGCGATGTTTGAGGAAACACGGCGAGACTTACCAACTTACCATCTCTTTCCCTGTCCAAGGCAAACATTGAGACAAACATGTTAATTCACGCATGGGCAAGTATAACATTCAGGAGGCATAGCATATGCAAACACGAGGGTCATTTTAACATGATCGTTCAGGTGTTCAGTTGTTCGTTGATGCGATGCAGTGACTCGCATGCGGATAGCCGCTAAGCGAGGATGACTTATCTATATGAACAGGAGTCGCTGGCATAGCCATAAAGGACAGGTATAGCACATGAAAGAAATAAAAAGCAACGCACGGATCAGGAGCGCTACAGGTCATTCCTTCCGAGTCAGGCGGCTACTTAGTCTGTGAGCAAGAATGGCGTGAAGGATAAGTTCACAGGCGCTACACGCCATTCTGCCCGAAGCAGGCAGACTAACAGGGGTTCCTGTCCGGATCGGATCGGCCCGGTGCCCCGGAGACCGTCCGCAGGAACAGAGATCAGGAGAATCTCATTTGAAACAAGTTGTCCGCGACATGCAGGTCAGGGTCAGGTTCAGGAACAAGTTCTAGGCAGGATATATATATATGAACAAGTTATATGGAACAAGTTCGAGTCAGGATATATATATATGGAACTTGTTGAAGCAGGATTATTGATTCAGTAGTTTGCTCCATGAGCTGTGATTCAGTGATTTATTCCGTCAGGGTGCAGATTCCCTGGTTCTGGAATTGCTTTGGTGACCTAACGGTCCCGGATACTTGCAGGTTCATTCAGGCACGGAACGACTACGTAGTAGTCTTCCGGGGTTTGGATGAAAATATGGCAACATTCAGCAGACAAGCATGCATTTTTAAGTAACATAAGTAAACACGTTTGCTCGGACCCGAAGGTAAGCCGAGAGATGAAACCGTTAAGGGACTTAGCATGCGAGGGTCTGAATATAAGCAGTATTTCAATTTCCATGTTCTAGCAAGCAATACAAGTTGGGATTATTCCCTTAGCTAGGTGCGTTGGATTTATTAGCATGCAGGGAGGGTTATTCACCTAGCAACTAGCATGAATATTCCAGATTTTATGTATGCTGGCTAAGCAAAGACAAGTTCACCGTAGCCACCCACCTTAGCGATGATTCGCCTTGGTAGAGCGATACGCCTGAGCGAGCCTCTGAAAGCCTAAGCCGGATTCCTGTAGGGGCAAGTCTGGATATCCTTTGCTTCTTGATCGAGGCAAAGCAGGTCGGGACAGCTGCACTATTGCCGTTTTAGACGGCAGTCCGCTTGAGCGGAACGGGGTGTTACATCCTACCCAACTTAGAAAAAGTCTCGTCCTCGAGACTTACTAAGGACAAGCAGTAATCTAGGGTTGAGGCAAACCTAGACAAGTCGTTGTACTTGTTTCATTTGGATCTTCACTTGCACAAGCGTCGAAATCAGCATATCGCTTAGACTGGATCGTGTGCACTTTCGAAGGGCCCCTCTAGCGTGAACACGTCAACCAGCTTAGTGATAGCGAAGTCATAGCACTCGAGTTTTACCTTTTCCTAAGTCTTGGATGGTGCACTAGTTCAAGGCGTCCCTCGAATAGATGCATTCAACCAAACTTAGAGTTAGTGAAAATCGGACAAGCTACTAGCGATACTCTCAAGGGTTCGCACAGGTTGGCACAAAGGCCACTCGTAGCATACAACCAGACAAGCAATTATATCATTCAAAATATATTTTGAAAGTATTTAGACTTATTGTTGGAACATCCTATCGAGGCAATGAGAGAAAGCGTGCACATAACCCACGAACGAGCTTTCAAAACAGAGATATCGAATCGAAGTCCAAAGGCGTAGAAGCCAGGCTCTGATACCAACATGTCACGCCCCGATCTTCCGCAGGCAATTCGGTCGTTCCCGCTAGGCGGGAATCACCCTCGCCAGTGCTTCCGCGGAACGATCGCTTAACCCATCCGGGCGTGATGCCGCACGAGCGTGAGCCACGCCCGTGTAAGGCCATGGTTCATTGGCTGGTGGTAAGAGTTCTAAGCCACAGAGTCGTACAGATTGTCCGAGTGCAGCGGAGTCATGAACGTATAGCGATGCGATAACAGGTTCACTGAGTCGATAATATAGCGGAAGCATTGAAACACAAGTTGAAGTAAAGCAAGCTCTTTTATTGATTAAACATGTATTACAGGCGGCGTATAGCCGAGATTAAAAGTCGCTCAAGCCTCTCTCTCTGAAACAGTAAAAGCGTGCCAAGTGGCTACAACTATGGAATGATTGTACAGGCGATGTTCAGGCGATGTTCACAACTTATGTCTTGTATATGTGCTTCAGTCCCGGACGCACCGTTGCTTCAGAGTGATCTTCACGCCTAAGCACGCACGTTGGAGGTATCCACACCGAACGAGGTTCTCCCGCACCCTGCATACAAACTGGCGGATTATTAGTACATTAAATGCACAGGTGGGGAAGCTACTCGCCCGCTCGACAAATCCAAACACGTAATACAGGTTCCGTGCACAACTATTAAGTTGTCTTTCTAGTTGCCTTTGGATCAGTTTTATGCAAACATTGAATAGCCTAACGTGTCTGGCAGTGCGCCGTGCGATGTTTGAGAAAACACGGCGAGACTTACCAACTTACCATCTCCTTCCCTGTCCAAGGCAAACATGTTAATTCACGCATGGGCAAGTATAACATTCAGGAGGCATAGCATATGAAAACACGAGGGTCATTTTAACATGATCGTTCAGGTGTTCAGTTGTTCGTTGATGCGATGCAGTGACTCGCATGCGGATAGCCGCTAAGCGAGGATGACTTATCTATATGAACAGGAGTCGCTGGCATAGCCATAAAGGACAGGTATAGCACATGAAAGAAATAAAAAGCAACGCACGGATCAGGAGCTCTACAGGTCATTCCTTCCGAGTCAGGTGGCTACTTAGTCTGTGAGCAAGAATGGCATGAAGGATAAGTTCACAGGCGCTATACGCCATTCTGCCCGAAGCAGGCAGACTAACAGGGGTTCCTGTCCGGATCGGATCGGCCCGGTGCCACGGAGACCGTCCGCAGAAACAGAGATCAGGAGAATCTCACTTAAAATAAGTTGTCCGCGACATGCAGGTCAGGGTCAGGTTCAGGAACAAGTTCTAGGCAGGATATATATATATATGAACAAGTTATATGGAACAAGTTCGAGTCAGGATATATATATATGGAACTTGTTGAAGCAGGATTGTTGATTCAGTAGTTTGCTCCACGAGCTGTGATTCAGTGATTTATTCAGTCAGGGTGCAGATTCCCTGGTTCTGGAATTGCTTTGGTGACCTAACGGTCCCGGATACTTGCAGGTTCATTCAGGCACGGAACGACTACGTAGTAGTCTTCCGGGGTTTGGATGAAAATATGGCAACATTCAGCAGACAAGCATGCGTTTCTAAGTAACATAAGTAAACACGTTTGCTCGGACCCGAAGGTAAGCCGAGAGATGAAACCGTTAAGGGACTTAGCATGCGAGGGTCTGAATATAAGCAGTATTTCAATTTCCATGTTCTAGCAAGCAATACAAGTTGGGATTATTCCCTTAGCTAGGTGCGTTGGATTTATTAGCATGCAGGGAGGGTTATTCACCTAGCAACTAGCATGAATATTCCAGATTTTATGTGTGCTGGCTAAGCAAAGACAAGTTCACCGTAGCCACCCATCTTAGCGATGATTCACCTCGGTAGAGCGATACGCCTGAGCGAGCCTCTGAAAGCCTAAGCCGGATTCCTGTAGGGGCAAGTCTGGATATCCTTTGCTTCTTGATCGAGGCAAAGCAGGTCAGGACAGCTGCACTATTGCCGTTTTAGACGGCAGTCCGCTTGAGCGGAACGGGGTGTTACATCCTACCCAACTTAGAAAAAGTCTCATCCTCGAGACTTACTAAGGACAAGCAGTAATCTAGGGTTGAGGCAATCCTAGACAAGTCATTGTACTTGTTTCATTTGGATCTTCACTTGCACAAGCGTCGAAATCAGCATATCGCTTAGACTGGATCGTGCGCACTTTCGAAGGGCCCCTCTAGCGTGAACACGTCAACCAGCTTAGTGATAGCGAAGACTTAGCACTCGAGTTTCACCTTTTCCTAAGTCTTGGATTGTGCACTAGTTCAAGGCGTCCCTCGAATAGATGCATTCAACCAAACTTAGAGTTAGTGAAAATCGGACAAGCTACTAGCGATACTCTCAAGGGTTCGCACAGGTTGGCACAAAGGCCACTCGTAGCATACAACCAGACAAGCAATTATATCATTCAAAACGTATTTTGAAAGTATTTAGACTTATTGTTGGAACATCCCATCGAGGCATTGAGAGAGAGCGTGCACATAACCCACGAACGAGCTTTCGAAACAGAGATATCGAATCGAAGTCCAAAGGCGTAGAAGCCAGGCTCTGATACTAACATGTCACGCCCCGATCTCCCGCAGGCAATTCGGCCGTTCCCGCTAGGTGGGAATCACCCTCGCCAGCGCTTCCGCAGAACGATCGCTTAACCCATCCGGGCGTGATGCGGCACGAGCGTGAGCCACGCCCGTGCAAGGCCATGGTTCATTGGCTGGCGGTAAGAGTTCTAAGCCACAGAGTCGTACAGATTGTCCGAGTGCAGCGGAGTCATGAACGCATAGCGATGCGATAACAGGTTCACTGAGTCGATAATATAGCGGAAGCATTTGTCATGCCCCAGTCCCAAAATGCCGAGGGACTGGAGATGCGTGGCAATGGCCAGCAGCACGCACCGATGGATAACCCAATTTAATAGAATCATCAGGGCGTGCTTAAGCTGTAAATAAGGTCTACTACAACAAGTCACACTAATCTCATCCATAAAGATAAAGAAATAAACTGCATAATCAAATGGAAATAAGTAGCAACAACATCACAGCAAGTCAGTCGGAGGAACAATCCGACTATAGTCTGAATAAGCTGGCTCTATAGGCCAGGAACAAAAGATATAAACATGAAATAAATAAATGAGTACTAGGACAGGCACTTAGGAGAAGTCCTCAGCAGTCACCTCATCTTCAGTGTTTGGTTCAGCTCCACCAATAGCTTCAGCTCCGGTCCCGTATACCTCGGGATACTGCTCCTCAGATAAACCTGGGGACATAATCCATTCCAGGTCCTCAGTGGACATAGCAAGGCACAAAATAAAACAAGCCAAATGAATAAGCAGTGCAATAAATAAATGAACAGCAGGGTAAACTAAGTAACCATCTATGTGATATGCAAATGAGAGCAACACTAGTACTAAGGCTGAGACCGCTACAAGCTCTGTGTCGGGGAGCCAGTAGCAGTAATAACACGTAAAGGGTCTAGCTCTGTTGGAGAGTCTACAACCTCACAATAATAGTAGATATATATAGAACAGCATGTAGCCTGTATGTCTCTCCCCACCCAATGTAATCACGCAAGCCATGACCATAACGTCTCTTGTCCATGTCAGCGGGATTATAACTAATACAACAAGTCATACTGTCTATAATAAATGTCTCTATCAAGTCCTGTATCCTATACAGAATCACCACGAATATCTCAGGAGGATTCTGTCCATGATAGTGTCAAGTGTCCTGGGTTGTAGGGTACTTGATAGGTCAAGTACAAATTAAGGGGATCGTAAATCCATCTCTAAATGACGAACCCAATACCGCGTACGGTGTCGGCACCCGACTATGATCGGACACTAGGTACGTCATACGTTCCTTAGGTTAAGCAGTTTAAATCAGTTTATATGAATTTGCATAAGAAATCCAGCAGAGTATTTTTACAGAAAATATGAAAATAATGACTGCAAGTTTGGCAAGGTGCACTTGCCTGATATTTGAATTCCACTTAGGTCCTGGTTTCGGAAATTTCCAGAGATGTCTCCAAAAGCTGAAATAAACAGTACCATCATGCTCAGAAGGTGTCAAACAGCTAGAAATGCCTGTCCTTGGGTCCAATTTGGAGACAAGGGCAAAAACGACAATTTCGGCCCAAAACGGGGTCCGCCGGTGGGCCCGCTTTGCACCGAAAAACGTGTCAGGGTCAACGGTCTCCAAATTCACCAAACTTAGTGTCAACAGGTCAGGAACGCTGATATGAACCCAACAAAACTTTCAGATTTAAATTCCGATGAGCCGATCACGAAATCGTCCGTCGAGCGGGGTTTGTGGGGCCCACGACACACGATTTCGTCAACGTTCTCAGAATCGAACCAAACTTGACCCACAGGACCAGCGTATCGCTACGAGTCCGATGGCGCAAGTTTCGTCTCGATCTGACGTGTGTGCACGAAGTTAGGATGAATTGCAGAAAAGGCAGATACGGGGCGATGTCCACGGATACGCGTTGATTCCGGTGTGCACGCACACCTGAATCAGCTTCCGCGAAATCCTACACGTCCGTATCGACGAGGCGCACGTATCTGTGAAGACCGCACGCGACCAAGTCGTCCCGTTTGGCGGGGCGTACCCAGTTCCGGGGTGAAACAGGATCTGGTTTTTCCTGTTTTTGGATCGCGGTGTGCGATCACCACAGGACGCGATACCCCGAGCGGTTTGTCCGGGCACCGAGAGGGTTATACAGGCTTCGCATAGAAATTTACGAAATCGAATTTCGAGCTACGAGGAGGAAATTAGGAGTACCTGAACAGGGCCTTGCAAACGGGTTTCCTTGTGTCCTCGTATCAATTTGACACTGTGTCCGACACGAAGGGCCGTGTCCGGCCTAGGGCTGGGTTCTGCTGAACCGCGGTGGCCGGAGGGGCTGGGGGACTAGCCGACGGTCGGCGAGGCTGCTCGGTGAGGCTCGAGGCACTGCTGGCCGGGGCGGCTCTGACCGGAGTCGCCGGAGTCGTGCGGCGTCGGCGCTGGAGAGCTGGATGGGTTCGAGGAAGAGGAGAGGGGGTGCTGGTCTCGGCGGCGTGGAGTTGGTGAGGATGGCGGAGGAAAGGAGAGGGAGGTCGGGGCTCGGCAGAGAAGGAGGACGGCGCAGGGGCGGCGGTTCGGCGGAGGCAGCGGCTAGGGGAGGGGATCGGCCTAGGGTTCCGGCGAGGGGTCGGTTTGGGGGGGGAAATGAGGGAGGAGGAGGAGGTCGGGGTATTTATAGGGGGCTGGGGCGAGGGTTGGCCGGGGACGACGTGGGCGAGGGGTTCGGAGGGGGAGGCGGTCGTGGCGGCGCCTTTTCCGGCGGGGGGCGAGAATTACGGGCGGCGTGGGGGTGACAGAGAAGAGGGGATGCGGGTCGGGTCGGGCGGCGGGCTCCGGGTGAGCGGACCCGCCCGACCCGTTAGGGTGTGTGAGGCTGGGCTGGGTTCTAACGGGCTCGGCCCACTGGGCCGGGCCGGGCCCAAAACAGAATAAAAAAATAATAATAACAGTAAATAATAATAATAATAATAATAAATTAATTTAATTAGAAAATAGTTTTTAGGCTTTTAAAAATAGGTCTGAGGCCCAATAAAATCCCAAAAAATTACCCTAAGTCCGGTTTTCTATTTTACACCCTAAAATTATATTTTCATTTCATTTTAATGTTATTTATTGGCAATTAAAAATTACAAACTCACTACAGGGCCTATGTAAATTCCTGAAAATTTGCATATTAATTCCAAAAATTGATTTTAAAATATCTAAAAATATAGGGTGTTTACAATCTACCCCTCTTAAGAGGATTGCGTCCTCGCAATCGAAGGGTAAACTAAAAAGGCAAGATTTACAGAATTAAAGAATGCTTAGGTTCTACCTGATTCTGCAAATAGGTGTGGATAACGCTGCCGCATAACATCTTCTCGCTCCCAGGTCGATTTGCCAGGAGAGTGCTGCTTCCAAGCTACTCGAACCAGCCTGATTGTCTGCCCTCGCAGTGTCTTCTCGCTGGTGTCGAGTATACCCACTGGCTGTTCCTCGTATCTCAGGCTAGGTCCCACTGAAATCTCAGAATGATCAACTATATGGCTTAGGTCCATCACATACCTCCTCAGTTGTGAGACGTGGAATACGTCATGCACTCCCTCTAAGGATAGAGGTAATGCAAGACGGTAAGCTATCTCACCGATGCGCTCCAAGATATCAAATGGCCCAATGTACCTTGGGCTTAACTTGCCTCTGCTGCCAAATCTGATAGTACCTCTAGTGGGCGAGATCCTCAAAAATACATGCTCTCCTTCCTTGAACTCCAGGGGTCGTCTGTGTGCATCGGCCCAATGCTTCTGTCTATCCTGGGCTGCACGGAGATGGTTCTGAATCTGTTTTACTTTCTCCACTGTCTCCGTTACCAACTCTGGACCCAGTATTTGACGTTCGCCAACGTCGCTCCAGCATATCGGCGATCTGCACTTCCTTCCGTACAGTGCCTCGAAAGGTGCCATCTGAATGCTTGCCTGATAGCTGTTGTTGTAGGAGAACTCCACTAAGTGCAGATGATCTTTCCAAGATCCTCCGAAGTCCAGTATACATGATCGCAGCATATCTTCCAAGATCTGAATTGTGCGCTCTGATTGGCCATCTGTCTGGGGATGATAGGCAGTACTGAATTTGAGCCTGGTGCCGAGACTCTCTTGCATGCTTCGCCAGAAGTGAGATATAAATCTCGAGTCTCGATCTGATACAATACTAACCGGTACTCCATGTAATTTTACGATCTGTCGCATATACATGTCGGCTAGTACTTCCGTGGATTGTCCGACTCTGAACGGCAAGAAGTGAGCCGACTTAGAGAGCCAATCCACGATGACCCATACTGCATCCTTTCCACTAGGGCTTCTTGGAAATCCAGTGATGAAGTCCATGGTAATATGCTCCCACTTCCATTTAGGGATGGGAAGTGGCTGCAATATATCTGCAGTCCTTTGGTGCTCGGCCTTCACCTGCTGGCAGACTAAGCATTTTGCCACAAATTGGGCAATCTCCCTTTTTATTCCATGCCACCAGTAATATTGTCTTAGGTCCCGATACATCTTGGTCCCTCCTGGTTGAACCGAGTATATGGAGCTATGCGCTTCTGTTATCAACTCCTGCCTTAATTCTCCATTCGGAACATATAGGCGATTTCTGCACCTTAATGTTCCGTCTTCGTGGATGTGAAGTCCCGTCTGCAGGCCTGCTTCTGTTCTTTCTCTCAGCCTTCAGAATCTGGCATCATTAGGCAAAGCTTTCTTGATTCTCTCCACTAGCGATGACTTCACTTTGAGGTTAGCCAGCAAACCATTTTGTCCAGGTAGAACAACCTCTATCTGAAGATCTTGCAAGTCTTGTAATAGTTGAGGCTGCTCCGTTAAGAAATAAGTCGAGGGTTTTCTGCTGAGGGCGTCGGCTACAACATTTGCTTTCCTAGGGTGGTACTGTAGATCGATGTCAAAGTCCACCATCAACTCAAGCCAACGCCTTTGCCTCATGTTGAGCTTCTTCTGTGTATAAACATACTTCAAGCTCTTATGATCAGTGAATATCTCGACCTTCTCTCCATACAGATAATGTCTCCAGATCTTCAATGCAAAAATCACTGCAGCTAGCTCCAGGTCGTGTGTTGGGTAGTTCTTCTTGTGGACCTTCAGCTGCCTCGATGCATAAGCGATAACCTTGCCATGTTGCATCAAGACACAACCTAGTCCACTACCGGACGCATCACTATATACAACAAAACCACCTGACCCTGAGGGAAGAGTCAAGACTGGTGCTGTTGTTAGACGCCTCTTCAGTTCTTCGAAGGCATTCTGGCATTCTTCCGTCCATAGGAACTCCTGATCCTTCCGTGTCAGCTTAGTCATCGGCTCTGCGATCCTTGAAAAATTTTCTACGAACCGCCGGTAATACCCAGCAAGTCCAAGAAAACTTCTCACTTCCGGAACAGAGGTAGGGGTAGGCCAGGTTTCTATAGCAGTGACTTTTTCTGGGTCCACAGACAGTCCTTCACCCGAGATAATATGTCCTAAGAATGGCACCTTGTCCATACAGAACTCATATTTGCTGAGTTTGGCATATAGCTTCTCCCTTCTCAAAGTTTCTAGCACAATTCTAAGGTGTTCCTCGTGCTCTTCGTGGTTCTTGGAGTAGACTAGGATATCATCAATGAATACCACCACGAACTTATCCAAATACTGATGGAAGACCCCGTTCATCAAACTCATAAATACGGCGGGTGAGTTAGTTAAACCAAATGGCATAACTAGGAACTCATAATGTCCATACTTAGTTCTGAAGGCCGTCTTTGGGATATCTTCCTTTTTTACCCTAATCTGGTGATAACCGAATCTAAGGTCAATCTTTGAGAATACCTTAGCACCACTCAATTGGTCAAACAAATCATCAATGCGTGGTAATGGGTACCGGTTCTTAATAGTTACAGCATTAAGGGCTCTGTAATCAATGCACAGCCGTACAGATCCGTCCTTCTTGGGTACAAAAAGTATAGGTGCTCCCCATGGTGAAACACTGGGCCGGATAAATCCTTTCTCCAGAAGGTCGTCAACTTGTGTTTTCAGCTCCACTAACTCCTTAGGTGCTAGCCGATATACCGATGAAGTGATAGGTTCGGCTCCTGGAGTTAGGTCTATTATGAATTCTATCTCCCGATCAGGTGGTAAACCTGGAAGATCGTCGGGAAATACATCCATAAATTCCGTTAGGACTCTTGGGTAACTTGAATCTTCTTCTACAGTCAATACCCTAAGAGTTGGCTGGACCCCTTGTTCTACAGCTCCTCGTAGAAATTCAAACTCAGGAAGGCTAGGGGGTCTAAATATCACTTTTCTAAGCCGGCAATCCAGTGTCGCATGGTACTGACTTAACCAGTCCATACCAAGTACAACATCGTAATCAGGCATAGAAAAGATCAGGAATTGGGCTCGCATCTCTCGGCCACAGACTACTACCGAACATGATCTACAAGTATCACTAACCGGGATAATTCTACCTCCCGTTAGAATTCTCTTCATCTTCGAGAGAGGTGCGGTAGCTATTCTATGTGTGGCTACGAAGCTAGCAGCAATAAATGAATGCGAAGCTCCAGAATCAAATAATGCTACAGCAGGAATTGAAGCTACTAATATGGTACCTACTATCACTTCGCCTGCAGTAGCTTCCTCAGTGACTGCTAGTGCATATGCCTGACCTCGTCCCTGAGCGGACCCCTTTGCTGACGAGCTTGTTGGAACAATGCTGCCTGAGGTGGTAGAGGTAGCCTGGCTCCTCCAGGCCCTGTCTGTGTTGCTCCCCCAGCTGGAAGAGCTGCAGGTGGAGCTGGTCAATTCGGAACTCCCTCTCGACGTTCCGAACAGTCCTTTGAGAAGTGTTGTCCAGATCCTCAAACCAGGCAGAGTCCCAGCTTGCGTCGACATTCCTTTTCAATATGTCCTACCTTGCTGCAGTAATGGCAAGTAGGCAGGTTCTTAGTTGCTGCTCTTGGAGGCGGGCTCTTCTGGGGCCGTTTAGCAGATTCCCCTGGTGATGACTTGGACGGTGCTGAGGAGAAGGGACGTTTCAGGCTTGATTCCCTCCGAGTAACGCGCTCCAGCCGACGTGCTGCAGCTAGGACGTCGGTGTAAGAGGTGGGCGCGACCGATCCGATTAACTTCTGAAGCTCGAACCTGAGCCCATCAAAGAACTTTTCCGCCTTCTTCTCTTCGGTAGGAATTAGCGAAGGGGCGAAGCGGCTCAGGCGAATGAATTCGGCGTTATATTCCTCCACCGTCATGTTGCCCTGGATCAGGCGGTTGAATCTGTCTCGGAGTTCTGACCGAGCCACAGCAGGGATGTACATTTCCTTGAAGAGTCTGGAGAACTCCTCCCAGGTAACCTGATCATGTCCGAGCCTTCTTTCTTTGGACAACCACCAATGATGCGCGTTGTCCGTCAGTTGCATCCTGACGGCAGTCATCCATTTGTCCCTTGGTAGTTCGGTGGCCTCCAACTGATGCTGTGTGTTTGTAAGCCATTCATGCACTTCAGTTGGTCCTTCCTTGCCCGAGAAGGTACGGGGCTTGAGTTGGCAAAAATCTGTAATAGATCCCGTCGCTGGCCGCCTATTTGGTGGATTTGCATGCTCCAATGCTGCGACTAGGCTGTTCCTTAGGTTCTCGGCCTCTCGGCGTTGGGTCTCCTGTTGAATCTGTTGTTGTGCCTGCATCATGGCGTAGAACATCTGGAACATTTGCTGGCCGTCCATTGTCTGTCCTGGGGGAAAGACAGGCATCGCAGGAGGGAACTGGGGAGGAGGCGGGATGTCATCACGCCTGAACCTGGAACTTGGCTGGCCAGTTTGATTGCTCTGAGAGGATTATCCTCTGGTATCTGGCGTCGTTCCAGCTTCGCAGGTAAACCCTGCTTCAGTCGGTGTACCCAAGGGGGTCTTGTCACCACTTCTGGGATCCATAACATTGCACCAAAATGAAACAATGAGAACGCACAGAGGAATCAAAACAGGATACAATTCAAGCAATTAAATTAAATTCGACATAGAGTTCAAAAATGATTCAATCAATGGATGAGATCCTATAACCTATCTTATTGCAGGCATGTCTGGTCCCTAAGTTGAAACCGAACTATTTAGTACTGACCTGTATGGGCCACCACAAAAACCATGTCACGCCCCAGTCCCAAAATGCCGAGGGACTGGAGATGCGTGGCAATGGCCAACAGCACGCACCGATAGATAACCCAATTTAATGGAATCATCAGGGCATGATTAAGCTGTAAATAAGGTCTACTACAACAAGTCACACTAATCTCATCCATAAAGATAAAGAAATAAACTGCATAATCAAATGGAAATAAGTAGCAACAATATCACAGCAAGTCAGTCGGAGGAACAATCCGACTATAGTCTGAATAAGCTGGCTCTATAGGCCAGGAACAAAAGATATAAACATGAAATAAATAAATGAGTACTGGGACAGGCACTCAGGAGAAGTCCTCGGCAGTCACCTCATCTTTAGTTTTCGGTTCAGCTCCAGTAATAGCTTCAGCTCCGGTCCCGTATACCTCGGGATACTGCTCCTCAGCTAAACCTGGGGACATAATCCATTCCAGGTCCTCAGTGGACATAGCAAGGCACAAAATAAAATAAGCCAAATAAATAAGCAGTGCAATAAATAAATGAACAGCAGGGTAAACTAAGTAACCATCTATGTGATATGCAAATGAGAGCAACACTAGTACTCAGGCTGAGACCGCTACAAGCTCTGTGTCGGGGAGCCGGTAGCAGTAATAATACGTAAAGGGTCTAGCTCTGTTGGAGAGTCTACAACCTCACAATAATAGTAGATATATATAGAACAGCCTGTAGCCTGTGTGTCTCTCCCCACCCAATGTAATCACGCAAGCCATGATCATAACGTCTCATGTCCATGTCAGCGGGATTATAACTAATGCAACAAGTCATACTGTCTATAATAAATGTCTCTATCAAGTCCTGTATCCTATACAGAATCACCACGAATATCTCAGGAGGATTCTGTCCATGATAGTGTCAAGTGTCCTGGGTTGTAGGGTACTTGATAGGTCAAGTACAAAGTAAGGGGATCGTAAATCCATCTCTAAATGACGAACCCAATACCGCGTACGGTGTCGGCACCCGACTATGATCGAACACTAGGTACGTCATACGTTCCCTAGGTTAAGCAGTTTAAATCAGTTTATATAAATTTGCACAAGAAATCCAGCAGAGTATTTTTACAGAAAATATAAAATAATGATTGCAAGTTTGGCAAGGTGCACTTGCCTGATATTTAAATTCCACTAAGATCCTGGTTTCGGAAATTTCCAGAGATGTCTCCAAAAGCTGAAATAAACAGTACCATCACGCTCAAAAGGTGTCAAACAGCTAGGAACGCTTGTCCTTGGGTCCAATTTGGAGACAAGGGCAAAAACGGCAATTTAGGCCCAAAACGGGGTCCGCCGGTGGGCCCGCTTTGCACCGAAAAACATGTCAGGATCAACGGTCTCCAAATTCACCAAACTTAGTATCAACAGGTCAGGAACGCTGATACGAACCCAACGGAACTTTCAGATTTGAATTCCGATGAGCCGATCACGAAATCGCCCGTCGAGCGGGGCCTGTGGGGCCCACGACACGCGATTTCGTCAACGTTCTCAGAATCGGACCAAACTTGACCCACAGGACCAGCGTATCGCTACGAGTTCGATGGCGCAAGTTTCGTCTCGATCTGACGTGTGTGCACGAAGTTAGGGTAAATTACAGAAAAAGTGGATACGGGGCGATGTCCGCGGATACGCGTTGATTCCGGTGTGCACGCACACCCGAATCAGCTTTCGCGAAATCCTACACGTCCGTATCGATGAAGCGCACGTATCTGTGAAGACCGCACGCGACCAAGTCATCCCGTTTGGCGGGGCGTACCCAGTTTCGGGGTGAAACAGGGTCTGGTTTTTCCTGTTTTTGGATCGCGGTGTACGATCACCACAGGACGCGATGCCCCGAGCGGTTTGTTCGGGCACCGAGAGGGTTATACAGGCTTCGCGTAGAAATTTACGGAATCGATTTTCGAGCTACAAGGAGGAAATTAGGAGTACCTGAACAGGGCCTTGCAAACGGGTTTCCTCGTGTCCTCGTGTCAATTTGACACTGTGTCCGACACGAAGGGCCGTGTCCGGCCTAGGGCTGGGTTTTGCTGAACCGCGGTGGCCGGAGGGGCTGTGGGACTGGCCGACCGTCGGCGAGGCTGCTCGGTGAGGCTCGAGGCACTGCTGGCCGGGGCGGCTCTGACCGGAGTCGCCGGAGTCGTGCGGCGTCGGCGCTGGAGGGCTGGATGGGTTCGAGGAAGAGGAGAGGGGGTGCTGGTCTCGGCGGCGTAGAGTTGGTGAGGATGGCGGAGGAAAGGAGAGGGAGGCCGGGGCTCGGCGGAGAAGGAGGACGGCGCAGGGGCGGCGGTTCGGCGGAGGCAGCGGCTAGGGGAGGGGATCGGCCTAGGGTTCCGACGAGGGGTCGGTTTGGGGGGGAAATGAGGGAGGAGGAGGAGGTCGGGGTATTTATAGGGGGCTGGGGCGAGGGTTGGCCGGGGACGACGTGGGCGAGGGGTTCGGAGGGGGAGGCGGTCTTGGCGGCGCCTTTTCCGGCGGGCGGCGGGAATTACGGGCGGCGTGGGGGTGATAGGGAAGAGGGGATGCGGGTCGGGTCGGGCGGCGGGCTCCGGGTGAGCGGACCCGCCCGACCCGCTAGGGTGTGTGAGGTTGGGCTGTGCTGGGTTCTAACGGGCTCGGCCCACTGGGCCGGGCCGGGCCCAAAACAGAATAAAAAAATAATAACAGTAAATAATAATAATAATAATAATAAATTAATTTAATTAGAAAATAGTTTTTAGGCTTTTAAAAATAGGTCCGAGGCCCAATAAAATCCCAGAAAATTACCCTAAGTCCGGTTTTCTATTTTACACCCTAAAATCATATTTTCATTTCATTTTAATTTTATTTATTGGCAATTAAAAATTATAAACTCACTACAGGGCCTATGTAAATTCCTGAAAAATTGCATATTAATTCCAAAAATTGATTTTAAAATATCTTAAAATATAGAGTGTTTACAGCATTGAAACACAAGTTGAAGTAAAGCAAGCTCTTTTATTGATTAAATATGTATTACAGGCGGCGTATAGCCGAGATTACAAGTCGCTCAAGCCTCTCTCTCTGAAACAGTAAAAGCGTGCCAAGTGGGTACAACTATGGAATGATTGTACAGGCGATGTTCAGGCGATGTTCACAACTTATGTCTTGTATATGTGCTTCAGTCCCAGACGTACCATTGCTTCGGAGTAATCTTCATGCCTAAGCACGCACGTTGGAGGCATCTGCACCGAACGAGGTTCTCCCGCACCCTGCATACAAACTGGTGGATTATCAGTACATTGAATGCATTGGTGGGGAAGCTACTCGCTCGCTCGACAAATCCTAACACGTAATACAGGTTTCGTGCACAACTATTAAGTTATCTTTCTAGTTGCCTTAGGATCAGTTTTATGCATACATTGAATAGCCTAACGTGTCGGGCAGTACGTCGTGCGATGTGTGAGGAAACACGGCGAGACTTACCAACTTACCATCTCCTTCCCTGTCCAAGGCAAACATTGAGACAAACATGTTAATTCACGCATGGGCAAGTATAACATTCAGGAGGCATAGCATATGCAAACACGAGGGTCATTTTAACATGATCGTTCAGGTGTTCAGTTGTTCGTTGATGCGATGCAGTAACTCGCATGCGGATAGCCGCTAAGCGAGGATGACTTATCTATATGAACAGGAGTCGCTGGCATAGCCATAAAGGACAGGTGTAGCACATGAAAGAAATAAAAAGCAACGCACGGATCAGGAGCGCTACAGGTCATTCCTTCCGAGTCAGGCGGCTACTTAGTCTTTGAGCAAGAATGGCATGAAGGATAAGTTTACAGGCTACACGTCATTCTGCCCGAAGCAGGCAGACTAACAGGGGTTCCTGTCCGGATCGGATCGGCCCGGTGCCCCGGAGACCGTCCGCAGGAACAGAGATCAGGAGAATCTCACTTGAAACAAGTTGTCCGCGACATGCAGGTCAGGGTCAGGTTCAGGAACAAGTTCTAGGCAGGATATATATATATGAACAAGTTATATGGAACAAGTTTGAGTCAGGATATATATATATATGGAACTTGTTGAAGCAGGATTGTTGATTCAGTAGTTTGCTCCACGAGCTGTGATTCAGTGATTTATTCAGTCAGGGTGCAGATTTCCTGGTTCTGGAATTGCCTTGGTGACCTAACGGTCACGGATACTTGCAGGTTCATTCAGGCACGGAACGACTACGTAGTAGTCTTCCGGGGTTTGGATGAAAACATGGCAACATTCAGCAGACAAGCATGCGTTTCTAAGTAACATAAGTAAACACGTTTGCTCGGACCCGAAGGTAAGCCGAGAGATGAAACCGTTAAGGGACTTAGCATACGAGGGTCTGAATATAAGCAGTATTTCAATTTCCATGTTCTAGCAAGCAATACAAGTTGGGATTATTCCCTTAGCTAGGTGCGTTGGATTTATTCGCATGCAGGGGGGGTTATTCACCTAGCAACTAGCATGAATATTGTAACCTCCGATTTCCAAATTTCCGAAATAATTAGATTTTTAATTTATTTTAAAATATCAACTTTATAAAATATTTTCTCCTTGAAATTTTATTTGATTTTGAACAATGTTTGATTTTAGAAGGTGATTTAAAATCTTTTATAAAAAATCATTTTTCCTAAATGTCGATTTATTATAAAATAAATAGATAAATAATGATGTAAATATAATACTATAGCTTCGAATATTTATTGGCTTGAATCATAAAATTATTGTTTTAAATAAAAATTTATTTGAAGGACTAGTTGATAAAATATAATAAATTTTATATTTATTGGGATAGTAAATAAATAAAATTTCATACTTTCTAAAATTTTGCAATATGGATTAATTAGTAGCTAATTGGGAATCAGTTAGCTTTTCTAAAATATTTTCTGAAATTATAATCTTTTCTTTTAAAATTTTACAAGATTGCCATTTCCCATTAACTAGCCAACACACCCTCAATTTTTCCCACATGAAGAACCAATTCATTATCTGGGCCATTCATTATTTGGGCCAATCCTCACCCTTTATCCCACACTCTCCCTCCCTATTTAAGTCTCTCATCACCATTCCCAAGAAACCCTAGCTAGTCCTCACAAATTCCCACAAGCCAACAACCACCACCATTTTGTGTGCTCGTGTCCGTGTGTCCAGCATTACCGTGTCAGCCGTGTTGGCCTCGGGTCCGACCCCGGGTGTCCCACCGTATCCATCCATTTTCTGTGTCCGGTTACAACATTACAACCAGATTCTTCGTGTCCGACACACCCGGACACATCCACCCACACCACAGTACATCATTTCTGTGTCCAACACCCGGACACGTCCACCCCAATACCACAACACCACCATCGTGTCCAGCCTCGGACACGATCCACCCCGACACAGCAAACCCTAACCCTAACGTTAACCACCGTTCTGGCCATCTCGATCCGCCGCCTGCAACCACCATCTGGAACCTCCACTGACCACCGGGCCTCTATCGTATTCTGATCCGCCACCTTCTTCTTGAGCGCGCCGATGTGCAGTTCTCGAGCCTTCTCCTCTTGATTGGCGACTTACGCTCGACCAGATCCGATCTGTACGATATCAGAGTCATTCGACAGAAGCAGAGCACCGCCGCCTCAGATCCGTTGAGCCTCGTCGCCGCGTCGAGCCGAGCTTCGCCGCCGCTTTCCTCACCGGAGCCGACGTCGCCGCTCTCGAGTTCCACCGCCGCCGCCGAGAAGAACGGCGAGACGCCCGTGCCGACGCCTTGCCGGCCGGACCCCAGCGAGACCCCCGTGCTGACGCCAGAGAAAAACCCCAACGTGAGCCCTTTCTCTTTCCGCTTTCTTCTGTCTATGAGTTAGGTTAGTTATTTATTAATCAGTTATATTTATTAATCAGTTAATTAAGTTATTAATCAGTATTAATTTATTAATCAATTAGTTAATTTATAATTAGTTTAGTAATTAATGTAATTTGTTTAGTAATTAAATATAGTTAATTTAGTAATTTCATGTAATTAGTTTAGTAATTAAAATATAATTAGTTTTATTGTTTATAATGTATGAATTTAGTTATTTATTATGTGTATAAAATTAGTTATGTATTATATATAAGGACTTGGTTATATCAATATGCAATTAGTTAGTTTTTATGTAATCAGTAATTTCGGAATAATTATAAGGGTTTTGACTATGTAAAAATAATAATTTCTGGTTTATGTTATTAATTAAAAATATAGTTTCAATAATAAAAATAAGATCAAAATTTGTTTAATTGGGCTGGTAACCAATTTTACTATAGATATAAAAATATATGATGGCTTTTACATAAATTCTAAATTATTATAAATAAACTTTTATTTGTAATTATCGCTCAAAATAAATTCAAATGATTTTCATTAAATTAAGGTATTACCTTAATTATAAACAAACGACCCTTCCCCTATTAGCCTGGTATCCTTATCTCGATTTTCGTGCCGAACTCCGATCTCGAACTTCTTTATATAGTTTCTAGCTATTTGGACTGCCCCGGACTCATTGGAACGAACTGCTACTTCATTTGGGATCACCTTGAGAAGTGTGGCATTATATACATTCTTTGATTAGTTATATATATATAAAATGTTTGATTGATATATATATATACAAATATGTAGTTTGGTATAAAAATATATATTTATATACATCTATTAGTGTATATACACATATACATATTTTTGTACAATTACTAATAGACACTTATATATATATATTATATACGTTTTTATTGGTATATATCCTGAGTGTAAATGTGTATTATATACGTATCCCTACAAAATGACCCTAGTTGACTAGAGCCATAACTGGCATAGCCCTGAGGCCAGTGTATTTCTATAGTGTGTTAGTGTAGCATCTGATACAAGTGATATTATTATATGTTTATAGGACTGTCGGATTCTCCAGACGATACTCTGGGACAGGACATTGGTATTGACAGCTAAGGACCCAAGGCGAGTACATTCTCTGATTAGTTTCTAATTTATGATATCTTCTATGTTCACTGTATCTAGTGTAGATATACATGCTCTTGACACGTTGGTTACACGGATTGGTATACACGGATCTCGTCATGAGATGTTATTCCTTATTCATGGTGTAGCTTGTACAAGACTTGTTTCCTTGTTATCTTGTGCATGTACAGACACTGATTTTCGGGGAGACTTGCTACCTCCCTAGGGAATCCCGTGCCATAGCGTACCATGATTGGATCTACTATACCAGTCGGGGGTGGGGAGTATTTTAGTATAGATATATGATCATACCCAACCTTACATGCATCATAGCTCACCCCACATCTCACGTCGGGTGCTGCCTGACCATTTACATGCTTCATAGCTGTTACGTGTGATTAGCCTGACCTCTACATGCATCATAGCTAACCAAGGGTTAGCCTGACCTTACAAGAATCATAGATAATCACATGTAACCAGCCTGATCAATTTCCCAAGCCGATCATATGTTAAAGCTAGTACTCATACACTTAGTTATAGGTTCTTGCTCATGGACATATTGTTTCTTCTCCTGCCTTTACTTACAGTATTTCCAGTATTTCTTTTATTTCTCGTACCTATATATGCTTCTGGTATATTTCCATCTAGAACTGCTACATAGTTTATATCATTAATATAGAACTGCTATTTAGAGATGTACTTTGCTCCTTCCTGACTGAAAAATATTTTTCCAGACTGTGACCTTAGTAGACTGGTTTCTGACACTTGGGGATTGGAAGTTAATGATTGCAGGTATGATTATTCTTTCGTTAGATTTGTCTTGTATTTCTTGCTTGCCTGGATATCTCATCGTGCTTTAGTTTATGTGATTGAGTATTTCTAACATTATTTTATGATATCCACGTCTCCTTATGGAGTTGGGTATTCACGTGAGTTTGATTAGATAGTTACATGACCTAGACAATGTTCTACCGCCGATGTTGCGGCGTAGGCTGGACGTACCCACGCACTCGTGCCCCTAAACCGGGTGCGGGTCATGACACATTTTTAGTTGTGGCCCATGCAGGTCAGACTTCGCTAGTTGTGCGATGTCGTAGTAGTGCGACGTCATATTTGTACTACTACGTACCTGCTATAGAATATAGGACATAGGATACTAGGACGAGAGAGGATACTCAATCACAAATTCTTGAGAGATTCCTGGGACGACCCCTTGAGAATCTTATTAAAATTCTAATTTTAAATCCTTCGCCTTGTTTCCGTCTGTCCTCACTCATTGATATTGAATTTGATTATTGTTGATCAATTATTAAAATTAAAATCTTGGTATCATTGTTGAGTTTGATTCTTGTTGACCAGTTATTAAATTTAACTCTTGGTGTCGTTGTTGAGTTTGATTTTTTATTTCATATTGAGATAAATTTTACGGGATAAAATTTATGGTATCATCTGATGACATATATTGATGAGGACAGTGAGAAAGGTAACGTCTACTTTGGTTATGGAACCTAGAGTTTATCGCAGCCATATTAGCTGTCGTGACGAGAACGTAGGAACCTGACTTGGATGTACATACCTTAGTTATGAAACTTAGAGTCTCTCGCAGCCATACCGATTGGCGTGGCGAGGATTCTAGATGACATGATTATAGAGTTGCATACCTTAGTTACGGAACCTATCGTTTATCGCATCTATGCTTACTGGCGTGGCGAGGATTCTGAGTGTCATGATTTCAGACAGACGTGTATGATTATCAGGTTGTATCTTAAATTGGTTCTTAAAGTATCATCTCAAGACTTATCTATTTCTGTTATTCCAGGACTTTGTTCCATCGCTTCTTTTCTTTACTAGCAGTAAAGATACCTTCAGTCCTTAACCCAGTTCTTTTGAGCCTTATTTCTTTAAGGATCCTTGTTAGTGTGATAATTAGTGACTTACAATTTTGGTTGTGTCTTGTATTAGTTTGACTGAGTATGACTTGTGAGTTTGTAAGTGTTCTTAGTTGGACATGTGAGCAGTAGGCATTAATCTAGAGATACCCATAGCATAGTACCTTGTAGCAATAGTTCTATGATAGGTGTTATTATAGTTAATATTGGTACTATAGGTAGAAGAAGGAGTAAGAGTATCAATGATGGTTCCAAGAGTTAGTATCAGAGTCAGCATACCCGTCCTGGATAGTCATGAATTCATGTAATAGGATGATCTATGTAAACAATTAAGTATCAAGGAATTGTGTTAAAGATTAATGGAGCATGATATTCAATTTGATGATTGATTACTTGGGTGTGTCAAGAGTAAATAAATGTATATGCATAAAGGGTATTAATGAGATGTCATGAGAAGAGAAATATCGGAATTAGTAATAAAAATGGTGAA
Organism: Iris macrosiphon; assembly: GCA_036927795.1. NCBI lineage: Eukaryota > Viridiplantae > Streptophyta > Magnoliopsida > Asparagales > Iridaceae > Iris > Iris macrosiphon. The sequence continues at coordinate 80,105 of JAYESA010000085.1, forward strand.
GCGTATCACGGACTAGTTTAACAGGCTATAAAGGTTAAAAGGAAATACATATACAACAATCGAGATGAGAAACCATACACATACCCATGAGAGTAAAGAAACATGAGTGTTATAGTAGATACATGTAATCATGAGTTATAATGAGCTTGATAAATAATCCATTAATGAAGCTAGTGATATAATACCAAGAGTGCCAACGATTCTATATCGAGGATTAGTCGAGAATGACGCTAATCACAGTAAGCACTCTGTGTGATGATAATTAAATGATATACCAGTTGACATAAATTGAAATCATGAAAAAAAATACAGGTGATGATAACTTTGATCATTGGAGGTAATAGTACAAGTGATTCAGGCAGTAAAATTTTAGTACATAGTTATAGACACTAGATGCATTGAGTGCACCTTGAGTATCAGAGACCGTGAGCACTGATATGTACATTGTGGAGTTATAAATTAAAAGGTGGAAATAAAATTTTATTTTTAGAATAATCGAGGAGTTGAGATTATGTCATTAAATTTTTGAGGATTCAAATATTGATTCAATAAACATGGTCAAGGCTACAAAGATTTTTGAAGTGATTAAAATTTTTATTTCGATGTTGAGTATCTGACTTTGAGGAGGTATATGCAATTTATTTTTAAGTTGTTCGAGAAGTTAAACCTTGACGATTATTTTGAGGATTAATTTTATGGTAGATGAGAGATATGAATATAAATATACGAGTAGATGATATACATGTGTAAGGATCTGGTGACTTGAGCATGATTGAGATGGCACCGCAGACTGACTTGGGTGTCCATCTAAAATTGTATTGGAAGGAGCAGTATTTAGTATGGTGTTGCACTTGACGTATATTTGAGTGATAAAAACGACTAGTATGAACAATTGTAGTAGGAACGGAAACTGACAGAGGGTATGGTACTAAAGAGATAGAGGTATCAACTTGGATGCATTATTGAATCATGGTTATATTCGAGATTCTTGGCATCAGATTTTGGCATTAATAGACAGGTGTGTGCAATACAGATATATTCATGGATCTTGTGGATTAAATGATTAGTTGAGATGGGTACCAGTGTACAGGAATAGGAATTAGTTAGTGAATGTGCTAGAGTTAAGTGTTTGTTAGAGATAGTAGATACTACAAGTAATGGTAGCAGGTTCTTTCTTTCCCTCCTAATGATTCCTTCTTCTGTCTTTCGATTGATTGATTTTCCTAATACTGTAGTTCGTATGCATGATTTCTTGTTAGAATATAACTAGTAGTACACCCTGACAGAGACTGCAATACCATGACAAAAAGATACATGACCTATATATTTTTTTTTTAAATTGCATGGCTGTAGGTAAAATTTTCTTAAACCATGATCATTAGGGTTTTGACCATAGCAAAGATCTATGACAAGGTTATGACTGACAAAAAGGGACAAGATGATTAAATTGTGGATGAGCATTAATTTAAATAAAGAATTTAGGGGTTGCTATAACAGAGTTGATGGATCATTAATTTTACGAAAATCGAGGTATGATTGAAATTTGAGGATAAACATTAACTTAAATGGAGAGCTAAGAAATTCACAGGGCAAAATTAAGGATTTATTAATTTTAGGAAGGTCTTGATATGATTAAATTGATTATTAAAATTTGAGAAAATTTGAGAGATTATCATTATATCTAATTGATTGCAAGATAGAAATTTTATATTTTATATTATGAATGTTGCATTGAAGATTCTGAAAGTATCGCATCGTTGAGTATTTGAGAAAAAAGAAAATTCGGAAAAAAAAAATCGTTAATGGAATGGTGTCGAATTCAATTCTCGAAGGAGAATTTAGATTTGAATAAGCATCAATTGAATTGGAGTTAGAGGAGTAAGATGATTGATGGATTAGTGGTTAAAATTTAAATTTTGGGATACGATTTTTATAAATATGCATTGATTTGGATTTCAATTGGAGGATTGGATATTAAAATCCTTGAGTATTTAGATACGAACTTAAATTTTGGAGGAGATTGTGAGAAAAATTTGAATTTGATTTTAAACTTGAAAATTTTCAGGAATATGATGTTATAAAATTTTTGAAAGGTTATGAAATAGCAATATGGAATTACTTCATGATTATTTGGTTTGAAATTTAAATTTTGATGAAACAATACAATGTGTAAATGCAATTATTGAGGACCTTAAATTTCGAGGACGAAATTTTTCTAAGGTGGGTAGACTTGTAACCTCCGATTTTCAAATTTCCGAAATAATTAGATTTTTAATTTATTTTAAAATATCAAGTTTATAAAATATTTTCTCCTTGAAATTTTTTTGATTTTGAACAATGTTTGATTTTAGAAGGTGATTTAAAATCTTTTATAAAAAATCATTTTTCCTAAATGTCGATTTACTATAAAATAAATAGATAAATAATGATGTAAATATAATACTATAGCTTCGAATATTTATTGGCTTGAATCATAAAATTATTGTTTTAAATAAAAATTTATTTGAAGGACTAGTTGATAAAATATAATAAATTTTATATTTATTGGGATAGTAAATAAATAAAATTTCATACTTTCTAAAATTTTGCAATATGGATTAATTAGTAGCTAATTGGGAATCAGTTAGCTTTCCTAAAATATTTTCTGAAATTATAATCTTTTCTTTTAAAATTTTACAAGATTGCCATTTCCCATTAACTAGCCAACACACCCTCAATTTTTCCCACATGAAGAACCCATTCATTATCTGGGCCATTCATTATTTGGGCCAATCCTCACCCTTTATCCCACACTCTCCCCCCTATTTAAGTCTCTCATCACCATTCCCAAGAAACCCTAGCTAGCCCTCACAAATTCCCACAAGCCAACAACCACCACCAATTTGTGTGCTCGTGTCCGTGTGTCCAGCATTACCGTGTCAGCCGTGTTGGCCTCGAGTCCGACCCCGGGTGTCCCACCGTATCCATCCATTTCCTGTGTCCGGTTACAACATTACAACCAGATTCTTCGTGTCCGACACACCCGGACACATCCATCCACACCACAGTACATCATTTCTGTGTCCAACACCCGGACACGTCCACCCCAATACCACAACAACACCATCGTGTCCAGCCTCGGACACGATCCACCCCGACACAGCAAACCCTAACCCTAACGTTAACCACCGTTCTGGCCATCTCGATCCGCCGCCTGCAACCACCATCTGGAACCTCCACTGACCACCGGGCCTCTATCGTATTCTGATCCGCCACCTTCTTCCTGAGCGCGCCGATGTGCAGTTCTCGAGCCTCCTCCTCTTGATTGGCGACTTACGCTCAACCAGATCCGATCTGTACGACATCTGAGTCGTTCGACAGAAGCAGAGCACCGCCGCCTCAGATCCGTCGAGCCTCACCGCCGCGTCGAGCCGAGCTTCGCCGCCGCTTTCCTCACCGGAGCCGACGCCGCCGCTCTCGAGTTCCACTGCCGCCGCCGAGAAGAACGGCGAGACCCCCGTGTCGACGCCTTGCCGGCCCGACCCCGGCGAGACCCCCGTGCCGACGCCAGAGAAAAACCCCAACGTGAGCCCTTTCTCTTTCCCCTTTCTTCTGTCTATGAGTTAGGTTAGTTATTTATTAATCAGTTATATTTATTAATCAGTTAATTAAGTTATTAATCAGTATTAATTTATTAATCAATTAGTTAATTTGTAATTAGTTTAGTAATTAATGTAATTTGTTTCGTAATTAAATATAGTTAATTTAGTAATTTCATGTAATTAGTTTAGTAATTAAAATATAATTAGTTTTATTGTTTATAATGTATAAATTTAGTTATTTATTATGTGTATGAAATTAGTTATGTATTATATATAAGGACTTGGTTATATCAATATGCAATTAGTTAGTTTTTATGTAATCAGTAATTTCGGAATAATTATAAGGGTTTTGACTATGTAAAAATAATAATTTCTGGTTTATGTTATTAATTAAAAATATAGTTTCAATAGTAAAAATAAGATCAAAATTTGTTTAATTGGGCTGGTAACCAATTTTACTATAGATATAAAAATATATGATGGCTTTTACATAAATTTTAAATTGTTATAAATAAACTTTTATTTGTAATTATCGCTCAAAATAAATTCAAATGATTTTCATTAAATTAAGGTGTTACCTTAATTATAAACAAACGACCCTTCCCCTATTAGCCTGGTATCCTTATCTCGATTTTCGTGCCGAACTCCGATCTTGAACTTCTTTATATAGTTTCTAGCTATTTGGACTGCTCCGGACTCACTGGAACGAATTGCTACTTCATTTGGGATCACCTTGAGAAGTGTGGCATTATATACATTCTTTGATTAGTTATATATATATATATAAAATGTTTGATTGATATATATATATATACAAATATGTAGTTTGGTATAAAAATATATATTTATATACATCTATTAGTGTATATACACATATACGTATTTTTGTACAATTACTAATAGACACTTATATATATATATTATATACGTTTTTATTGGTATATACCCTGAGTGTAAATGTGTATTATATACGTATCCCTACTAAATGACCCTAGTTGACTAGAGCCATAACTGGCATAGCCCTGAGGCCAATGTATTTCTATAGTGTGTTAGTGTAGCATCTGATACAAGTGATATTATTATATATTTATAGGACTGTCAGATTCTCCAGACGATACTCTGGGACAGGACATTGGTATTGACAGCTAAGGACCCAAGGCGAGTACATTCTCTGATTAGTTTCTAATTTATGATATCTCCTATGTTCACTGTATCTAGTATAGATATACATGCTCTTGACACGTTGGTTACACGGATTGGTATACACGAATCTCGTCATGAGATGTTATTCCTTATTCATGGTGTAGCTTGTACAAGACTTGTTTCCTTGTTATCTTGTGCATGTACAGACACTGATTTCCGGGGAGACTTGCTACCTCCCTAGGGAATCCCGTGCCATAGCGTACCATGATTGGATCTACTATACCAGTCGGGGGTGGGGAGTATTTTAGTATAGATATGTGATCATACCCAACCTTACATGCATCATAGCTCACCCTACATCTCACGTCGGGTGTAGCCTGACCATTTACATGCTTCATAGCTGTTATGTGTGATTAGCCTGACCTCTACATGCATTATAGCTAACCAACGGTTAGCCTGACCTTACAAGAATCATAGCTAATCACATGTAACCAGCCTGATCAAGTTCTCAAGCCGATCACATGTTAAAGCTAGTACTCATACACTTAGTTATAGGTTCTTGCTCATGGACATATTGTTTCTTCTCCTGCCTTTACTTACAGTATTTCCAGTATTTCTTTTATTTCTCGTACCTATACATGCTTCTGGTATATTTCATCTAGAACTGCTACATAGTTTATATCATTAATATAGAACTGCTATTTAGAGATGTACTTTGCTCCTTCCTGACTGGAAAATATTTTTCCAGACTGTGACCATAGTAGACTGGTTTCTGACACTTGGGGATTGGAAGTTAATGATTGCAGGTATGATTATTCTGTCGTTAGATTTGTCTTATATTTCTTGCTTGCTTGGATATCTCATCGTGCTTTAGTTTATGTGATTGAGTATTTCTAACATTATTTTATGATATCCACGTCTCCTTATAGAGTTGGGTATTCACGTGAGTTTGATTAGATAGTTACATGACCTAGACAGCGTTCTACCGCCGATGTTGCGGCGTAGGCTGGACGTACCCACGCACTCGTGCCCCTAAACCGGGTGCGGGTCGTGACAAATATTCCAGATTTTATGTGTGCTGGCTAAGCAAAGACAAGTTTACCGTAGCCACCCACCTTAGCGATGATTCGCCTCGGTAGAGCGATACGCCTGAGCGAGCCTCTGAAAGCCTAAGCCGGATTCCTGTAAGGGCAAGTCCTGATATCCTTTGCTTCTTGATCGAGGCAAAGCAGGTCGGGACAGCTGCACTATTGCCGTTTGAGACGGCAGTCCGCTTGAGCGGAACGGGGTGTTACAAAGAATCTAGGCTTTAAGGCTCTGAGGAGGTCCTCCTAGTTTGCGATAGTGCCGATCAGAGATTTCAACGACGCTGGGAGAGCTGATACACTGTAGCAAATAGTTAATAGTTTGGAATAACCCATTAACGATTATTTGCAGCTATCTTGAGGCAGCATTGACGGTCTCGTTCAAGCTAGGTATGACTCCTTAACTGCAGAGCTTGCTGGGCAAATGGAATCTCTGAATAAATTTGTCCAGGAACAGCAGCAGGAGATGGATCATGAGCGTGCCGAATTAGAGTATGTCATTCTCCATCAGGCTCAGTGCGAGGCCGAATATGAGGAAGAGGCAGCGAGGGTCTGCAGACTGAAAGATAAACTCGCTCAGGCAGAGGAGAAGGCTCTCTCTTTGTCGGCAACCCGAGATGTACAGAAGGATCGAATGGAGACTGCTCAGCAGAACCTGACACATGTGGGTGTCATCTACACAGGTTTTGTACATGCTCGGTCCAAGCTATCTGCTTTGAACAATGATGCGACAAGGTTGGAGTGGGCCCGTGCCGACGTCTTGAACTCCAGGGATGAGAGAATGGTTACTCTGGTGCGACAGATTCGTGACTTAACTGCTCCTCCTAAATGATGTACCTTTTGCTTTTTTATGTAATTTTTCTCCTCCGGGAGAGAATAAAGAAATTTTATCTGACTTTGGTGGGCCTATCATTTTGGAATATAAATGATAGGGTAGAGTGAAAGTGATATCAGAGGTAATATGGACGTGATAGGTCTTGAAGTTCCAAATTAGTTAAACATATCTATTCAGAGGTTATATGGACATGATAGAATATGATCCAATAGTTTTGTTTTGGAAGTAGTATTGTCAGAATAAGATCTTCACCATACTCCGTTTAGCAAAGGAGATTAAGCATAGTATCTCTTCAGGAATTTGCCGTTGATAGGAGCCATTAACAAGTCTCCATTAGGCTTGGCTAATCTGTAAGCGCCGTTTGAGAACGCCGTCTCGATCACATAAGGGCCTTCCCATTTGGGTTGGAATTTATCCTTACTCTTGTGAGTATAATTATTGGCCTTCTTACGGCTAGAACTAGCTCGCCAACTTTGAACACTCTTTCCTTTACTTTTTTATTAAAAGCTCTGGAAATGCGTGCCTGGTAGAACGCGATACGCTGTTGAGCTTGGAGGCATTTTTTATCTAATCCTTCTAGCTCTTGAAGCCTTAATAGGTCATTTATTTCCTATGTCAACTCATTAGCCACTGCTATTCTGAGTGACAAAATTTGAATTTCGATGGGGAGAACTGCTTCACTCCCGTAAACTAGCGAGAATGGGATATAACCTGTCGGTGCTTGTACCATTGTGCGGTATGCCCAGAGACATTCTCCTAGCTTCTCGTTCCAATTTTTTTTTTCTAAGAAACGAACTTTTTCAAGAGTTTGATAATAGTTTTGTTGAAAGCTTCCGCTAAACCATTAGCAGTATGATTGTATGTCGTAGAGGCCATATTTTGTATCCGATTTTTATCGTAAAATCGGTGAAACGCTTGGCTGATGAATTGAGGCCCGTTGTCATGAATTATCCTACGAAGAATCCCAAAACGATAAATGACGTGATCCTTAATAAAGTTGATCACGTTAGATGTCTTTACCTCAACAAGAGGGAATGCCTCTGCCCATTTGGAGAAATAATTCGTGATAGCTAATATGAACCGATGACCTCTGGAAGAAAATGGGTGAATAGGACCAATGATATCCATACCCCATGCTTCGAAAGGCCAGGATGCCACTGTAGGGTATAAATGTTCAGAAGGTTGATGTATAAAATCTGCATGAACCTGGCAGGCTTTACATTATCTTGCATATTTTATTGCATCTGTGATCATAGTAGGCCAGTAATAACCTATCCTCCTGATACGATCCTGTAGCTTAGGACCGGGTTGATGCGCTCCGCATACGCCATCGTGAGCTTCACGGATAATCCGCTGTGCTTTATCACCAGAGAGACATCGTAATAATAGTCCGTCATAAGTTCGGCGATATAGATATTATGAAGACGCATCGAAATAGAAGCGTAATGATCGTCTTTTGACAGATACTGCTTCTTTAGGGTCTTCCAGCAAGATTCTGTAAGCTACGAAATCTATAAAGGGACTTCTCCAGTCTCTCTTTGGAAGATCTGTGTTCACAGCGTAGCTGTGTTCTATGTAAAAGTTGTTTTTCACACAGAATAAATCTCTGTTAAGAAGGATCACTGAATCCTGCCTTCTTATAGGAATAGCTAAATCTACAGCTAGGCTGGCCAGGGCATCAGCTTCCAGATTCTGAGATCGAGGCACATGCTCTAGGAAAAACCCTTTGAAAGACATGGCTATTTCGATCGTTGCTTGGTAATAAGGGATGAGGTCTGGATTTCGGACTTCATATATTCCTCTGACTTGATTGACGATCAGCAGAGAATCATCGAAAGCTTCCAGGTATTCGACGTCTAATTCCTTAGCGACTTGGAGCCCGATTAGTAGGGCGTTATATTCTGCCACGTTATTAGAGCAGGGCTCGCTAAGAGAATATGCTCGATAGATGACGAGTTTTTCAGGAGTAACTAGGACGATTCCTACTCCTGAAACCACATTTCCCCTGGGACCAGCCCTAGAGGCACCATCAAAGAATAGTTGCCATGCATCACTCTCCATCGCTGAATTACATTCTACAACTTCGTCGGGAATGTCCTTGTATAGTTTGGAGGTTTCTGGAATCGGATGAGCAGCTAGAAAATCGGCCAATACTTGGCCTTTGATGGACTTTTGAGGGATGTACACCATATCATACGGTGTTAATAACATCGCCCAAGTCGCGGGTCAGAATTAAGAACGCTTGGCTTGTTCATCAATACCCGAAGAGGATTGATCCTGGAGATGATATAAATAGTCTGGCCTGTAACATAGTGTCGTATTTTTTGAACAACGAACATTAGGGCCAAATATTTTTTTTCTACTGGATTGTACCAGTGTTCAGCTCCGACCATCATCCTGCTTAAATAGTAGATAGCCTGTTCATGACCCTCATCGTTCTTCTGTGCGAGGAGAGCTCCCAGAGAATGATCTATTTCTCGAACATATAGCAAGAATGGTCTTCCTATGACGGAAGGTACCAGAACTGAAGGATTAGTGAGATAGCGTTTAATGTCATTAAACGCTTGCTGACAGGCTTCGTCCTACACGAAGGATACACCTTTCTTCATGAGACGAGAAAAAGGCTGACACCTCCCAGAGAGGTTGGATATAAATCTCCGGATATAAGCCAGACGACCTTGAAATCTCCTGAGTTCTTTCAGATTGTAGGGTGGTCGTATTTCTAAGATGGCCTTGACTTTATCCGGGTCCACTTGAATGCCTTTAGCGGTTATGACAAATCCCAGGAATTTGCCACTTGATACACCCAGAAAGGACTTTGTAGGATTCATTTTGAGTTGATGTTGGCGCATCAACTCGAATACTGTCTTCAGGTCTTGGATGTGATTATCCTTGTCGCGACTTTTGACAGCTATATCGTCTACGTAACATTCTACTATTTTGTGTAAATGCTCGTGGAATATGTTACTCATAGCTCGTTGGTATGTAGCTCCGGCATTTTTTAATCCGAAAGGCATAACCATATAGCAATATACCCCCAATGGTGTCCGGAAGGCAGTATGCTTCTCGTTGATTTGATTATATCCTGAAAATCCGTCCATGAAAGACATGCGTTCAAAACCACATGTATTATCGATCATGACGTCTGTAATGGGAAGAGAAAATTTATCCTTGGGGCAGGCTGCATTCAAATCTCGGTAATCTATGCAGACACGTACTTTTCTATTTTTCTTCATGACCGGGACAACATTGGCGACCCAGTCGGGATGTTGTTCTTCCCGGATGAAGCCGCAGGCTATCAACTTCTTAATTTTAGCTTCAATGGCGTCCATCATATTTGGGAGAAATCGGCGTTGATGTTGCTTCACAGGCTTTGAATTGGGTAATATATTGAGCTTATGAGTAGCCACTTTTGGATCGAGACCTGGCATATCCTCATAATTCTACCCAAAGACGTCGATATAATCTCTTATCAGCTGGATCATTTCTTTCCTTTCTTCTTCGGAAAGATTGTTACTAATAAATATCGGCTTTGGCGAAAGTTCATCCCCAACATCAATTTGGAAAACTTAATCTTCAGTGGGAGGTTCTCTCTGCTCGAACCGGAGTTTCCATTGTGTATACATATGTTGAGCCCAAGAGTCATTCTCAAATGGTTCAGATTATTGTTCGTCATCTTCGAGAGAATCTGTTAATACCATATTTACTGATAATGCTCGTCCGGGATCATCTGATGAGCCAAAAGATGGTGAACCATCATGAGAAGAGGAAGAGATATCCTTATTTGACTCAGAAGTTGCAAGGGAGGTGGTATACCCTAACCCAAAATAAATTCGTTGACAGTAGGGATCACCGTACAATGGCATTCGTCTGCCTTTCCCAAAGTTGAGGCCTGGTTCTAGCTTCAAGTCATAACCCATACTTTGCATAATCTTTAAAGCTTGCGGGCTATATCTGTGAACCTGTATTTTATCAGCATCGTCATCGGAAGAATCTTCTTGTACAGTCGGTTCATTGCGTATGCGATCGAAGACTATTGAACGCTGACCGCTGCGAGTAGGCGGGACAAAGAAGGTAGAATCCTTATGTGGTCCATACGTCGTGATGACATTAGATGATGACGCTACTTTCCACACATACGAATGATAGGAATCTATAGCTTTCAAGAATCTTTGTGCTATAGGTTCTATATCGTTATGGGAAGAGGATTCCCGATTAGGAATTTGAGCGTCAATGTACTGGAAAAGAGGATCTTTATTATCATCAGAAACTAAGTTCCTGGTTGTATTTACATCAATCGGATGCTTGTTGCGCCGAAGGTTGATGACCAAGGGTGGAGGCTTCTGGTTCAAAGTGATCACTAGAGGATTACCTCTGTTTCCTGACTTGGTTTTGTTCAGGTGGATAGCCAGGGGTTCCATGACTTTCGGACGAGTAGTTCGCCCTTTCACCTTGATTGACAGAGGTTGTTCGGCAGAGGGTTCTTCTGGCTCCCGGTGGGATTCCTTCTCTATTTTGCCTGATACCTCCTCCATGTAGTCTTGGGTGTACAACATGGCATACGAGTAGTAGGATTCTACTCCTTTAAACGGGTTAAGGTTAGCAAACTTCGTTTGTATTGTTCCTTGGGCATCTACATACTTAAAGCATTGATGTAGAGTCGAAGGCACGATGTTGTGGTCGTGGATCCATGGTCTGCCCAGCAGAATGTTGTAGGACACCTCTGAATCAATGACATAGCATGTAGCCACTGATCTGAGGTCGCCAATATGGATCCTCAGACGAATCTTTCCCAACGGCTTACTTTTCCTGGCGTTGAAACCCACGATTGTAGTGGTGGTATAAGCCAATTCGCTTGTAGGAATCCTCAATGGTCTAAGCAGACTATGAGGAATGATGCTGATCGATGATCCCGGATCTATGTGAATCCGGTCAACCTCCATAGAACCGACGTATCCGGTGTAATAGAGGGGTCTGTCATGCTTGTTGTGTTTCAACAGCATGTCATCTTGAGTGAAAGTGATATTCGGGACCACCTCCATCACACTATGACATTGAGGACATGCCACAGGTTCTTCATCAGGGGACTTGAGCTGGGTCAAGTATACATCCGCCTGCATCAACGCTTCACTCAGGGCTTGACGAGTGTCTTTAGAGAGCCTGAGTAATTCAAAAATGGACAATCTGGCTGGTGTATGAGCCGACTGGGCCAGGATGTCAAAGTTATACGGCTTCTTTAAACCTTTGCTTTGAATATTCTTCAAAGGTTTATCGAAGCGTACTTCATTTTGCTTCCCCTTGTCTGCCGAAGTTGGTCTCGAAGAACCGGCCTCTGGTATGACAGGTTCCGGTTCTGAAGGCTTGGCAGCTGGAGCGTCTGCCGATGCTTCTTCCTGACTTCCTCCATAGTCCTTGAGGTAGGATTTCCCTGAACGGGTTCCAGTAGCCAAAACCTCTTCTTCTGATGTCGAGGATACCGCAACCATATGATATAGTTTATGTTTTGAGGTCGTCTTAGACTTAGCCTTAGCAGCTTGAGTCTCTTCTACGATCTCTGACACCAGATCTGGATGAACCCACATAATCTTGCCCCGCTAGGTAGTTAGGGGTACCAGGTCATGATTTTGACCCCTGGCTGGAGGGAGATTAACTATGTTCATCGTTGTCCGGGAAATAGGTACAACACCATCCGAAACTTCTTGGGGAGGCAGATTGCCAAATTAGAGAGAGATCATGTTGGCTGTGACCATCTTCTCGCTGTTGCTCAGAGTGATGGCCTTAGCATCGATCAACTCCTGGATTTTTCTCTTTAGTACATAACACGCCTTTGTGGGGTGATGTATGTACCTATGGAAAATACAGTACTTGGGGTTATTAGTACTGCCGACTTCATTAGGCCGCTTCACCTCAGGGAGGGTAATCTTGCCGCTTTTGACGAGACACTCGAATATGCTCGGAATATCGTCATCGTCGAAAGAGTACACTTCAATGGGCCTGGAAGTCCCAGGTTTTGTCTGTGTGGTTGCCGCAGTCTTTTGCCTGAACGTATTAATTGCCAGAGCTTCTTTTCCTTTGAAACTACGGGGATGGTCGCTGTTGGAGGATGACTTCTTGCCTCTATCAGAGGTAGATATCCTAATTCCATTATCACGCGCCTTCCGACTGTTGTCTAAAGCGGCTACCGCTGAGATGATGAACGAGGGATAATCATGGAACTGATATGGTCCTATGAATACTGAGATCACTGAAAGAAGATTCTTCCTGCAAATGTCCACCAATGTTGAGTCTGGAACTCCCGGAGGCATTTGCAAAGTGGCTTGACGAAAACGTTCGATGAAAGTGCGAACGTTCTCTTTTTCCTTCTGCTTTACTTCGATGAGAGAGGACATAGACATGTCCATCCCTCCTTAGTAGAATCGCACGAAGAACAAAGTCTTGAAATCTTCAAAGGAAGTAATACAGTTGTCCGCAAGACTACGGTACCACTGATAAGCCACTCCCGAGAGACAGCCTTTGAACACTCGAGTGAGAAGGGCGTCATTCCTTTGCAATAACACCGTCATCATACTGAAGTAGTTCATGTACTGGCTCGGTGATGTCTTTCCCTCAAACAAAGCCATAGTCTGTGGTTTGTATTTATGAGAAAAAGGGACCTCGTCCCAGATAGCTGGGTATGGCTGGTTGATTCCCAATTTCTTGAGCTAATTTTTGTGCTTCAAGGCATCAAATTGGGCTTTCAATTCCCGCACTGCCTGTATTGGATCTTCAGTAGGTGGAAGGACCGCAGAGTGGTGAGAGATCGGTTGTATTGCCACTTCAACAGGAGACAATACATTCTCCGAGTTAGGAAGTGGGGGAGCTGCTGATTCTTGATCTAGAACAGGCTCCTTGTTCACGTTGGATGGTGGTAAGTCCACCCCCACACGTATTTGATTCGGAGGAACCGATGCTTGAGCTATAGCAGCTGTGTGTTGAGTCAGCATCATCTGGTGCATATTCTCCATCATGGACTGTATCTCTTTTAGAGATGTCTCTAACACAGCGATGCGTTGCTTGGTACTTCCTAACGAGGAAGCTTTTTCGTGTTCATCTTCAATGGCATAGACTCCCATTTCTCTGGATGTCATTGAAGGGCTAGTATAGGTCTCTGTAGAGAATGACTCTATACTTTCAGCATCTGATTTGGGAAACTGGTGACCCCCAGTGTCGAAATCAGAAGAATACGAAGCCGGTTGTCGCGACCTCGAACGGGTATTTCGGAACACTCCAGCTTCAGTGTTCTTAAGGAGCTTGTCGAATCTCCTTTGGCTTGGAGTTCTAGAGGGATGACGTCTTGAATTCGACCTTCCTCTAGGAACGTGTGAAGCCATGTTCACTGATGCATGTGCAGGCTCTTATTCCTGGAAAGACGGAGAGTAGTTCAATCGGTCAAAAATTGACCGTTTTGCTTCAGAACAGCAATAATTAACTACAATCCTATGACTATTACAATAGTGTTTCCTAGGAGGCGTAATAGACATGCTGGAAGATCCCCTATCCTTGCATTTCTGGATCAGATACTCACGCAAGTCAGGAGGATTTACAGAAGAAGAAGAAGAAGAAGAAGATGGCTTGTTCTTCTTTTTTTACATCAGTTGGCATGTGGATATTGGGAACCATAACTTTTCCCCTACCACCCGTATACAGCAAGTTAGCCATCTGAGTAGCAGATAATCCCCGAGGAGTGTGTCTCTCCGTAAATCGGGCTTTCTTTATGCTGAGGGGTTTAACCTGGCATAATTTGGAGCTCTGCTCAGGCTGGCGTAACACCGAAGAAGCCTTCAATCGGCCATCCGTTTCTCGCGTAATCTGGAGAGCGGGCAGATTTTTCTCTTGCTGGTGTAAAGGCCAAGAAGTTGAGTAGTCCGCCACTTGTTTTCCCTTGCGTAAATTATAGGGACCATCTGCTTTTTTGCGGAGGGCAGATGCATTCTTATGCGCAGAGCACGATTGGAATTTCTGATTTGGCGCTGAGACATTATCAGAAATCTTGTCTGCCACGTCATAGATGGGAGACTGAATTTTACGCGCAGAGTGCGGAGTAGACTTCTGGACTAGCACTGAGGCATTGTCAGAAGTTTTGTCTGCCACGTCACAGACGGGAGACAGAGTTTTACGCGCGGAGCGCGAAGTAGACTTCTAGACTAGCACTGAGGCATTGTCAGAAGTTTTGTCTGCCATGTCACAGACGAGAGACAGAGATTTATGTGCGGAGCGCAAAGTAGACTTCTGGACTAGCACTGAGGCATTGTCAAAAGTTTTGTCTACCACGTCACAGACGGAAGACAGAGTTTTACGCGCGGAGCGCGAAGGTTGCACAGCTACAACCTGGTTGGTCAGAGAAACCGTAGAGTCGGCAGGAACGGTAGGGGATGTCCTGGGCATCCAGACCTTACGCAGTTTCCTGTTGTCTTGGACAGAGAGAGAGTGGGAGCTACCCCCTGCTCGAAGCATATCTTCATAGAAAGACTGGTCGAACTGGACGACCAAGGTCTTCTTCATTGATCCTACTGATACTGCATCGTGTTGAGCAATTGCTTTCTCATCAGATGAGAAAGATATCCCCAGCAGAGTCGCCATCTTGTGTTTGATAATAAACGAAAGAAATAAAACTAGGTTTATATAAAACCCTTTCTTAGGTTTACAAACAAGAAGTACTATTAATCCTATACGAGGATGTCAAGTACAAAATTTAATCTGGATAAATATTGCTATAGGAGTCTGATCTGCAGTCGATCACTTTGTCCCTTGGACCACACGATGATGAAGAAGTGTCGTAGAAGATGGAGAAGCTTCAAAGATTGCAAAGGGGAGTGTCGATGCCCAAATCGTCGATCACTACTCTCTGTCTGTGCTCTGGATTCTTCTCTCTCAAAAATCAATTTCGACCCTGGACCTCTCTCAATAGAGGTCTCTATTTATAGGGTTTTAGTGACAGTAACCGTCCAGTCGGCGTAGAAGCCGGATAGTGGAGAGTATGGCACTTTTTACGCGGCGGTTAGAATAACTGCCACCCACGTATAAATGATCTTCTGAATCCGCGTGTGACGCGTGTCCCATTATGAGATAACGCGTATAACTGCTGCGAAGATCATGGCATGCAAGCCAAGTAGGTAACTGCCCTTTGCATAGAAAAGGTTGGCGTAGAAGCCAATAACTGTCACCATGGCGTAGAAGCCAGATAGTTGTCAAACTGGCGTAGTAGACAGGTAGGCGTAGAATCCCGGTAGGCGTAGAAGCCCAGTAGTTGTCCAACTGGCGTAGAAGCCAGGTGCAGCATGGATATGTAGCTAGCCGACCCTCCTTTTTTGACTGAGGTCTTGAAAATAGTCTGAACCAAATAGCCTTATCACGCACCAATACAAATATGGCCTGAGTTGGCATATTCCGAGGAGATAGCATACAGCGTGCTCCTATAGCTAAAAATGGCCAGGTCGGCGTATTTCAAGGAGATAGCGTACAGCGTGCTCCTATAGTTGAAAATAGCCTGATAGCGTAATGTGCAGGGGTGTTGATGTAGACGTATTAGCCGTAATTATGGCTTGCCCAGTCTTTGGAGATATAATCAAATCTCGTCCATTAAATGTAGAGATCTACCACCATTCTGAGCATTAAATGCAGAGACGTGCCTCGAGCTCTGTACGAAGATATGCCACCATTCTGAGCATTAAATGCAGAGACGTGCCTCGAGCTCTGTACGAAGAGCAGTTTTTGACGTGGCAGATCGTTTTGTCTTCTGCTGAGCGTAAAAGCTCTTGTCTGCCTGTGTAAAACTAGGTAGCGTATTCCCTTGTATGTGTAGAAGCACTTGTATCAGGGAAACGTCACTAAACGACGGTTTGGGTCTCTGTGCCGCACCATCATTACAGTCGTCGTCTGGATAGTCGTGCAGTACTCTTTGTCAGGAGTCAGGTTCACTACATGATCTGACAGGTTCATTCGAGGAATACGAAGCGTTCCTCGTACACTTCCATGCTTCATTAAAAGCGGATGAGTTTTACGCCATAAAGGCGGTGTAACAACCCTTTTACGCTGAAGCAACCTGGAAATACTGCATTACGCGGATTGTCCTGGAGCTTTATATTTTACGCTGTACTAGCGACAAAGCTCTATTTGTACGCCGATGGCTCTGAAGTCATATTTTACGCAGCTCAGCACTGAAATACTGCGTATAACTCTACAACATATTTTTCATGCTTCTACAGCCGCATGGTCTATCTTGTCGCACAGGTGTCTCTTGGACTTAGCGAATTTCTCATTCGTTCAGCGAATAAACACAAGAAGTCCCTTTTCAGAACATATGTGTATTAGTCAGTCATGCGTCCCAAAAAGAAATGGACGCATGTTGGTATGCGACAAGGAGTTCATGCCGCATAGTATCTTCATGCCGAATAGCACTCTCTGCCGCATATGGTGCTGGCTCATAAAATCTTTATCGTTCCAAATAGCAGGTTTAGCTATGGCGAAAGCTCCAAAATCGAAATTTTATTTTCTTCATAAAATATTTATTTTAACTCTGAATTGAGTGAACCAAAAGCCAAAATGCTCGAAATGAAGTACTCCATCCATCCTAAAACTATTTTTTTGAAAATACTATATTTTAGTAGATCAAAACCACCAAAAACTCAATAAACCCATGAAACCCTAAGTTAGAGAAGTAGATCTACACAAATCCACCCATCAAAACCGAAAATTCCAAGTACTAAAAGTGTTTAGAATCATCATGAGCACATAATAGACTAATAAAATGCAAGAAAAAGCAAGAATAAAAAATTAAGGAATTTTTTCATGTGGTGCAAGGTGTACTTGCCTAATGAAGGAAGAAAATGAAATGGAGAGAATGAGGGAAGAGAGAGAAAGATGTTGGATTTTATAGTTAGGATTTGAGGTTTAGACCATGGGTTCAACTCATGAATGAACCAACCCAAAATTAAACCATTGATCTAATTGAACCAAAGAATGGGTCTAGTCCTTATGCATGCAACCTAATTAACATGCAAGCAACAAATAATATAAACAGGATAACTAATATGTTCCAAGTGCGTATATCGGGAATGGGGAGTGACAGTACTGTACCTCCCCCTCCTCCTTCGGCACCGCCGCCTCCTTCTCCGCCTCCCCTCCCCCCTCTTACTTCGCAGTTGGAGCCTCCCTCCCACCTCCTGCTCCTGCCGCAGCCGTCCTCCTCCCTCCGGCACCGCCGCCACTCCCCCCCTACACCACCGCACCTCCCCCCTCCCTCCTGCATCATTTTCGTTCTCCCTGTCCGTCTTCGTAGTCGCGGGTGCACTGGAGGGGCCGTGCACCCAGGTGCCAAATAGCAGGATTGGACCAACTAATCCTTTATAACCAGATCTTGCAGAGATAAGTGCTTTTTGGCCTCTGAACTCAATACAAAATTTTTATGCAAGTGAGAAACCACCTACCTATAACAATCTTCGAAACTAACGGCAACACACAGGGCTTCATCGTACCTTTTCGAACTTTTTTATAGAGCTAGTCCAATCCGACCTCACTTGGCCCAAAAAGTTCGACCCTTGTGGGCGGATTTGGACTTTATAGATAAAATTTAAGCCCGACTCGACTCGGCCCGGCCCAAAAAATTTTAGGATAAAAAAAGTCCCGCTCATGTCTGGCCCGAGCCTGTACTTTATCGACTTGGGCGGTCCTGTTTGGCCCAATGTCGATTCCTACTTTTGGCTAACTTACAACTTGATACCTTCAACTATTCGAAGGGGGGACGCGCGACGAGGGAGGGAGGCGCACGACGGGGGGCGGGGTCGCTCAGGGAGGATGGAGGGCGCGCAATGAGGGGCCCGAGGAGGGGGGGGAGACAGGGGGCACGTTGAGGGGTGGCGCGGCAGGGCCGAGGGGCGCGGCAGAACCTGGGCGAGGCTGCCGTCGAGAGAGGGGGGGGTGGGAGAAAGGGCAGCACGGGTGGTGGTAGTTTTGGCACCATTTTTTTTTAACGAAAAAATTTACTTGGGTGTAACGAAGGTTACAAAGTTGAAAATATTAATTGAGAACGGGTATTAATTTGATATCTATCAAAGTTGAGGATATTAAGTTGAAAAACTCAAATAGTTGAGGTCATCAAGTTATAATTTAGTCTTTTTTATTATTATGAGTATTTTGAATACCATGATTTGCAATACCAAATGTTTGTTACAAAAACTTTAGGAATCAAATAAAATCATATTCGAAGTAACACAAATTATTATTTTTAGCTTTCAAGTCTCATAGTCTAAATATTTGCCTTTTAAATAGACGTTTGCTGAAATACAACGACACACTTGTGAATTTTACGATCATGACATTTCATTTGGGATTTATTTGATGTCAAACACAACGAGAAAGACAAATATTTGCCTTTTGAATAGACGTTTGCTGAAATATAATATTCATTTGAAAGCTCAGATGAGTGTCTAAATAAACATTCATCCCCACTAGTACTATGTAAGCCTAACAGTGCAACAAGTTGGTTACACACCAAACCAATAATTTCACTATAATTACATGTGAATTTTCACTTTTTATTATTATATAGTATTCACTGGTCAGTAAAACAGAAATTTTCAGTTGGGGTAAAATTTTTTCATTCAATTGCATAGAACATGACAAATTTTACATATTTGCATGCAACAAAACGGACACCACCAGTGCAACTGGCACCGAACATTACAAAAGTAAATAGTTGGCGTCAGTCACACTTGACGTCGAATATTAAAATAAAAAATAAAAAGTTGGCGCTAGTCACACTGTGTGACTGGCGCCAAATTGCATGGGTGCATGTGTTTGGTTTTGCTTGCATTGCATGGGTGGATGAATTTAGCATTGCATAGGTTTTTCATTGCATGGGTGGAAGGATTTAGCATTGCATAGGTGTTGCATGGGTTATATTTTATTTTGCTTGATTGCATAAATTTTGCAATGTGCAATGCCATTCTTACAACCAAAAGCGATTGTAAGAGCTTACAATCGCCACATGACCGGTCTCCATTGAAAGGAGGGAAGAGAATTTGGAAAGGTGGGACCCATATAGCAGAAGGAAGTGTTGGTTGTAAACTTAGCATTTTTTTTTAGCATTACATAGATGTATGAATTTTGCATATTGCATGGGTGCATGGGTTGACGCAAGTGTAACTGTCGTCAACAGTCAACTTTTTTTTTAATGTTCATCATCAGTGTGACTAGAGTCAACTTTTTATTATTTTATTTTTAATATTCGACATCAATATAACTGACGTTAATTTTTTTTTTTATTTTTTTTATTTTTTAATGTTCGATATCAGTTGCACTGACATCTCGTCCCGTTACATGCAAATAGACAAAAAAAAAAAAAAAAATCATTGTCTACGCAATTTAATGAAAATTCTTCACCAAAACTGAAAATTTCTTTTAAGTAAAAAGAGAAAAGGAGAGTAAATAATTAATCAATCTAGTTTGTTAAAGACACGCACACAAAAAGAAACTGTTACCTCCATTTTTTTTTCTTTGAAAAAAGAACCGCAAAAGAATCCAAAGACTCGCACTATATAAACCCCCACTCCCAAACGCAAGCTCACTCCACATCCTCACTTCTTTCCTTTCTTCTTCTTCTTTGCTTCAATGGGAGCGGCTATACTCTCCGACCTCCTCACGGAGTTCCTCATCCCCGTCGCCGCAGTCGTCGGCATCGCCTTCTCCCTCTTCCAGTGGGTCCTCGTCTCCAAAGTCAAGCTCTCTCTCGAGCCCCAACAGAGCGGCGGCGGGAGCAAGAAGAACGGAGGAGGAGGAGACTATCTCATCGATGAAGAGGAAGGTATCGGCGACCACAGCGTCGTCGCCAAGTGCTCCGAGATCCAGAACGCCATTTCTGAAGGTCTCGTCCTTTTAATCTTTCTCCTCCTTTTTCTAATCTGCCGCAGCTTTTTTGGGTTCGTTGGTGGGAGATTTCACTTGGGTTGTTGGCAATTTGGGGAAAAGATTTTTTTTTATTTTTTGGGCGAAAGATTCAATTTTTTTAGCTGGGTCGGCGTCAAAATTGCTTCTTTATGAGAAAATAATGAATTTTTTTTTTACGGGCAGGAGAGAAACTGACATTTAAGCTATTAAATTGATTGAATTGTGAGGGGGAAAAAGTGATTTTTTTTTTTTTTTTGTCACTAAAATTTATTGAAATTGTCGTGGCCTATAAGTTGGAAGTAATGCTGGAATATAGTGGAGGACAACTTTGCACTGCTCGCGCAAGCTACTGCCATATGATTCTTTAGTCATCAGAATAGGAAGAGTTGGTTCATTTTGCAAAGTTTTTTTTTTTTTTGAGTTAATTGTCCAAATGGTGTATGAGGAATGTTGTGGTGTCGTTTTGGTGATTGAAATTTGGTGATTGAATTTTTTTATTTTTTTTGGTTAATTTGTCTGAACTAGATTCGGTTGGTATTTTTTAGATAAAAATCGTTAAAAATGGATATGTGATGATTGTAAAGCCGTCATTTTGTACTTGAGAAATTAAATTTCTTTGAACACGAGTATTCTTCTGAATATGATAGTCCAGTAACCCTGAAAATAAGGTACGTGACCATCGCATATCTATTTTTAACAATTTTTATCCAAAAGTACCAACGGAACCTAGTTCAGTAACTCTTTAAACCAAAATGCAAAGTTTAGATACCAAATTAATCCAAAAAAAAGTTAAATTTCCAAAATGGTGACCACGACATTCCTCGAACATCATTTGGACAATTAACTTTTTTTTTATGGATCGTTTCATTACATTTTCTGAATATATATGTTGATACGAAAAGGCATCCAAACATGGTGACACTGTCACGGCGCAAATTTTGGTGTCCTTGTGAATTTTGGAATGTCTACGTGTCAAACACGATTAGACACAGATACGTCACGGATTTTAGTAGAATTCTTAGGGAACAAATTTACATTAAATGCTCCATATGATTAATTCGTGTGATCAGACAATTACTACATTTTCTCGGTGAGTGAAGTTGGCAAATGTTGAGTTTGACATCTAATATATGGTATTGGCAACATTTCGACATCTAATATATGATACTGGCATTCTGAAACAGGAGCTACCTCCTTCCTTTTCACTGAATACCAGTATGTCGGTATCTTCATGGTGGCCTTTGCCGTCCTTATCTTCCTCTTCCTCGGATCGGTGGAGGGATTCAGCACGAAGCCCCAGCCCTGCACCTACAGCAAGGACGAGACTTGCAAGCCTGCTCTCTTCAACGCCATTTTCAGCACCATCGCGTTCGTTCTGGGTGCGATCACCTCTGTTGTCTCTGGCTTTCTTGGGATGAAGATTGCAACCTACGCAAATGCCAGGACCACTTTAGAGGCGAGGAAAGGTGTCGGCAAGGCCTTCATCACCGCGTTCCGATCCGGTGCGGTGATGGGATTCCTGCTGGCTGCAAATGGGCTTCTGGTGCTGTACATCTCCATTAACCTGTTCAAGTTGTACTATGGAGATGACTGGGAAGGACTGTTCGAGGCCATCACTGGTTATGGTCTCGGTGGGTCTTCCATGGCTCTTTTCGGGAGAGTAGGAGGTGGTATATACACTAAAGCTGCCGATGTCGGTGCTGATCTTGTTGGTAAGGTCGAGAGGAACATTCCGGAAGATGACCCCAGAAACCCAGCCGTGAGTTTCTCCTTCAAAGCTTTGTATTTGCTTCGACTGTTCGTCAATTGCTTATAACATTTTTGACATGTTGCAGGTGATTGCTGACAATGTCGGGGATAACGTTGGGGATATAGCCGGAATGGGTTCAGACCTTTTTGGGTCATATGCAGAGTCATCCTGTGCTGCCCTCGTCGTTGCATCGATTTCTTCGTTTGGAATCAACCACGAGTTCACAGCAATGTGCTACCCTCTGCTTATAAGCTCTATGGGTATAGTTGTTTGTTTGATCACGACACTTTTTGCAACCGACTTCTTTGAAATCAAGGCAGTGAAGGAGATTGAGCCTGCGCTGAAGAAGCAGCTCATAATCTCCACTGCCCTTATGACCGTCGGTATTGCGATCGTTAGTTGGGTAGCCCTCCCCTCGACCTTCACAATCTTCAATTTTGGAGTCCAGAAGCAAGTGAAGAACTGGTAAAGAAAATTTATTCGGAAACTATGGATTTCTTGTTCCGATAGTAACATACTAACATCTGATATATACCTCTATTTTGATTTTGTAGGGAGCTATTCTTCTGTGTCGCAATTGGTCTATGGGCGGGCTTGGTTATTGGTTTTGTCACGGAATACTATACCAGCAACGCCTACAGGTGAACATTTTCTAGATCTGTACTCTTAGCAAATCTCTACTTTTGTGTTGGTCCTGGTTTTCTAACTTCCTGATATATGTCCATTTGTAGTCCTGTGCAAGATGTTGCTGATTCCTGCAGAACTGGAGCGGCCACCAATGTTATTTTTGGGTTGGCTTTGGGATACAAGTCAGTCATCATTCCGATCTTCGCTATTGCTATCAGTATTTTTGTTAGTTTCAGCCTTGCTGCTATGTATGGTATTGCTGTAGCTGCTCTTGGCATGCTTAGTACCATTGCCACTGGGTTGGCCATAGATGCATATGGCCCCATCAGTGACAATGCTGGAGGTATCGCTGAGATGGCTGGGATGAGCCACAGGATTCGTGAGAGAACTGATGCTCTGGATGCCGCAGGCAACACAACAGCTGCCATTGGAAAGGTACTGATCATCGTTTATTGGATAATTGTTCTCTTTAAAGATGATCGTACCATGGTTGTTCTACACCCTAGTTTCAAATAAGAAAATATCGGATGCTTGCTACTTCATTTCATACACAGGTTTGATATAACAAGAGGAGATGATATGGTTAATGGAGGCCAGTATATGTTTTGGTTTCTATAGACTGCAAAATACAGGTTTCTAATGGTCTCTAGATTATATGGACAATCATAGTATCATATCCTTGGTTATGAGTTCTCGGTTTCTGTTTGATTTGCGATTTTGGGACTGCACGCTACCTATATCAAAATTTACAAGCATTATGTTTTGTTTGCTTTTATATATGTTGTATATGCACTCTCTGCCTCCTCATTTCTTATTCGATCTACAGTTATATTTCGCCTAATTTAGGGCTTTGGTGATTGAATTGATTTTGTCTCAATAGGGTTTTGCCATTGGTTCGGCTGCTTTGGTGTCACTTGCACTCTTTGGTGCCTTTGTGAGTCGGGCAGCAATTTCAAAAGTGGATGTTCTGACCCCGAAAGTCTTTATTGGGTTGATTGTTGGTGCAATGCTTCCTTACTGGTTCTCGGCCATGACCATGAAGAGTGTTGGCAGTGCAGCTCTTAAGATGGTGGAGGAAGTTCGCCGACAATTCAACACCATCCCTGGTCTCATGGAGGGCACCACGAAGCCAGACTACGCCACTTGTGTCAAGATCTCCACAGATGCCTCTATCAAGGAGATGATCCCTCCAGGTGCTCTCGTCATGCTAACTCCTCTCATTGTTGGGACCTTCTTTGGTGTTGAGACTCTATCCGGGGTCCTAGCTGGCTCTCTTGTGTCTGGTGTTCAGGTAAGAACAGAAATACAAGTTTCTAGCTAGAATCATAGAGAAATTCTCGACCGATCGATCTTTCTTGGCAGATTGCTATCTCTGCATCCAACACTGGTGGAGCCTGGGATAACGCAAAGAAATACATTGAGGTAACATTATCTTCACAATGATCAATTATGTTTTCATTTTTGTTCACCTTACAAACAAGGTTCGAAGTATCGGTATCATAATCGGTATCAGATCATTCCTATGAGTATCGATATCGGCAGTATCGGCGGTTTTGGATCGGAGTATCGGATTTTTTGGTATCGTAAAGTGAATAATTACTAACAAATTATTAACATTTTAGAAAATATATTTTTATACATTTAGACATAATTTTAAGTATTTTCAGTGTTGTTTCTTAATAATTTGAAATTGAATTAAATAGTAGTCATCCTTAGCGATTGTTTTACATACGATAAATATTTTTTCTTCTTTTACATGCTTTTACAACCTTATTATGGTTTTGCACCCTTGTTGATTGGTCTTTTTCGTTCAATTTTCTGTGTCGAATTGATTGGAAAAGAAACCTCCAATGTCGGTATCAGTCAGTATCGGATATCGGATCGGGACATGCTAAACTGTATCGATATCGGTCCTATCAGATTGGTATCAACCGATATTGCGAACTATGCTTACAAGCTTTTGTTCATACCACTATTTTTCGTGTCGTAAACGTATATAATTGGTCGCCATTGATTGGTCAGGCCGGTACTTCAGAACACGCAAGAACCCTCGGACCAAAAGGATCAGAACCCCACAAGGCTGCGGTGATCGGTGACACCATCGGAGACCCTCTCAAGGACACATCCGGGCCGTCGCTCAACATCCTTATCAAGCTCATGGCGGTTGAATCTCTAGTCTTTGCACCCTTCTTTGCGACGCATGGAGGTCTCCTCTTCAAGATCTTTTGAGTAGGAAGAAGAAATAATCACTCAATCCTAAGATTGTTTCGTTGAAACAATCACGGCCACCCTCCACTTTTCTACATCCTCCCATTCTGAGAACCCATACTTCCACCCCCATACATCATTCAGCTCTTTCTTGCTCGTGTTGTTGTATGCAAAATTTTCCTAAAATTTTCCTAGTTATAGGTGCATGATCATGATCATGATGATGATATCGCAGTGGTGATTACTTGTATCAGTTCGATAGAATGTTATGTTTGCATAATTGGTTGGTGCAACAGTTTGTGTTCAATAAATTTTGCCACTGACCAGTGTTTTACTTCCTACAAGTTTCTATTGGTTGACTTTGATGAGTTTCATGTGGTTTCTATTGGTGGACCAGGAGGCTTCTTTGTGGCAATTTTTTCATATAGAAATTTAACTATAAAAAAAATGTCTAACAATGGTTAGTTTCTATATTTATTTGTATCCTATGTGACATTAAACAAAAAAATTTCATTATAATATGGTAGTAAATATTTCTGTGGGATTCATTTTCATCCGTCACGTAGATACAAAGAAAAATCTATGCTCTACAAGTAGAGCTTCTCGTAGAGCCTTTTTATTTTTAATATTTTTCACCTAGGATAGAGTTTTAGATAGAATCTTCCATTGTAGACAATTTTTTTTTTCTTTCCGTGTGAAGAGATTCTATTATATAGTTTTTAAAAGAAGAGCCTCCAATCAGAGAAACGGGGCCGGTTTTGAGGGAGTAAAATAGTACGACCACATAGGCCTCCAATTTTTTTATTTTTTATGTGTTATTTATTTTAAATTTATTTATATAAGAAAAAAAACTCGTAAATTAAACTTTGATCCATATCTTAAGTTTGTTATAATCACTATTTCGCAGAACCAACTATTTTAGGAAACTGAAAAATATAATTATAGAATAAATAATAATTCCTATCTTAATTGAAAAATATTGTAGTAGTTGATTTTAATTTTGGATAATTTAATTTCTGAATTTTTTTTTTTTAATTACAAAAAATATATATATATTTGAACATGCATTCATTTATTTTTTGTATCGAATCTAGTTGTCCTTGAAGAATCTCAGCTCCGGAACTGACTACGGATAAGCTCTTAGTAGTTGCTTTCCACTGATTGTGGGAGGTTAAGAGCCCAGAAATCACATACTATCAGCTGAGTTGTCCTGATGCCCCCAAATAATTGAGGGAGTTATGGAGTTGGAGAATAGGAACAAAGTTTGTGAAAGTGTGGGCACAACAAATGAATAGCTTCTGTTACTGTCATCTATAATTGACAAACATGGGGATGCATTGGTCACTGTCAATGTGTATATGTTGATTTTTTTTTTTTTTTTTTTGAAGGCCAATAGAAGGCAGCCTCCAAGAAATCCAAAAAAAAGTTTACATCAATAGCCAGCCTGTCCATTTACCCATCTAGGGTTTCTGTCAATCCTTTTTAAGGTAGCTTTTCGATCGTAATCAGAAAAAAGTGAAAACCATAACCTCGACACGAAGAAACGTAGAGAAAATAACACATGAAAGGCTCATCCGGCGTCTTACCGAACCTAATGTAAGGCTGGACACATCTTGATTCTTTCTATTCTGCTTTTGCACGGACCTCGAGATTAATGTTTACCGTCAGCGACGGATCGACGACTAAAACTTTCAGTCGATATTTCGATAAAATTTATGTCTGATTCACAGAGAGTATCAGAGACGGTCGTTATTTTCGTCACTAAGTTAGTCACTACTATAGTGATAATATATCAGTTGCTAGTCCGTTTCGCCGGTCAGTCGATCCAGCAACGAATCAACGAAAAACTAACAGCGACATATAAACTAGTGACGAAATTTTTGAGTCACTACTCTGTCGCTATTACTGTTAGCGACGGAAATTGTCAATATAGCGATAAAAATTTCTATCGCTATTTTACAGTATTTTTTAGTGCGACAAAATTTTTGAGTCACTACTCCATCGCTATTACTGTTTAGCGACGAAAATTGTCAATATAGCGATAAAAATTTCTATCGCTATTTTACAGTATTTTTGTAGTGCGCATGGCAATGACTTTTTTCTAAGTTCCATACAAACCTCACTCCTTTTCTGCTACTGAATTTGCAATAAGAAATGAAACATCATATCCTCATCTATCCTAATCCACATAGGGAAGAGTTTGTCCACATCCAGTCCAATGATTTTGCCAATTGAACTAGAGGGAAATAACCAAGCGTTGTTAGCTCCCTTGGGAGCGCGCTGGTACCTGGACCGGCTGGGTGGCTGTTCGAGCCACGGGTCCGCTAAGGAGAGTAGGTGTGCGTGAGTTAAAAAAAAATAAAAAATAAAAACTTGAGGGAAATAGACGCAACTAGCTACTATAACCACATGCTGCAATGTCTATCTAATCCCTCAAAAACTACGTGAACCCTAAAGTAGAGTGCCACAAAAGGAAGGAAATCTTATCATGAAAGAGATGGTATTCTGCTGAAAAAAAAGAAAAGAAAAAATGATTGACAATTGTACTTAATTTCAACATATTACATATGGACTTCAACCAGCCTCCAATATTTCATGCACGACGAGTCACTTTTCCTAGGTTAAAACTCAGTATTTTTGTAGTGTTGTGTGTCTAGTTATTATCAATGGCATGGCCCTACTTTTTTTTTCCCCCGCTTCTTGAGGAAAGTAGTAACTATTTCTCATCTATGCTGATTTATTTTGGAGTTATATGGGGTTGAGTACAGATTTCAACCTACGAAAGTTTCCGTCGCAAAAATATCTATTTTCGTCGTTATTTAAATTTAGTAACGGATTAGCGACAGAATTGTGGAGTCACTAGATTATATGTCGCTGCCAAAATTTTATCGCTACTCCATCGCTACAGCCACTACCAAATAATGTCCAAATAGCGACGGTTTTAGCGACGTCCAAATAAAACGTCGCTGAATTATAGGTATTTAGCGACGTCTATATAAAACGTCGCATACGTCGGTGATAGCGATGTGAAGTGACGTTAAACGACTACAATTACTATAATAATA
The DNA here is from genome assembly GCA_036927795.1 of Iris macrosiphon. Classification (NCBI taxonomy): domain Eukaryota; kingdom Viridiplantae; phylum Streptophyta; class Magnoliopsida; order Asparagales; family Iridaceae; genus Iris; species Iris macrosiphon. Next base: position 108,322 of record JAYESA010000085.1, read on the forward strand.
AAAAAAGTCGCTACGTAGTCGCTAATCGTCTTTAACTTTTTAATTTTAGCAACATTTACCGATGTTATGTATTTAAGTCGCAGTATATTATTATGTCCGCGACGGTTAGCTATGACATCTGGACGGACGTCGCTAATTTATTTCATATAGGGTTTGACGAATTTCTCTTTCTCCCATTTTCTTCGATATCTCCAAAAATTTAAACCCTAGCCTCCCATCCTGACACCCCACCGCAGCGACCCCCCTCCGGCCGCGTCCTCCCCCCTCCGGCGTGTGTTACCCTCACTTTTTCAAATAGGGATAAATTAGTAATTTGACATAGTTATTTTATTCTTAGAGATTATATTAATTAGAGTGATGCATATATTTATTTATGTTTTGTATTATTATTTATAGTAGTGGGCTAGCCTATTAAATAGACTTGACACTAGTAAACCCAATAAGACTTGTCATGACAATTAGTGAGCCCAACATGGTCTAGGTAGGGGTGAGTAATCGGTTTAATCGGTTTCCACCGAACCGATTTTTCGAAAATCGATTAAACCGAAAGTTTAAAAAATTAAACCGAAACCGAACCGAATTTAGGAGAAACCGAAAATATCCGAACCGAGATAATTTAATCGGTTTATTCGGCTTAACCGGTTTATTCGGTTTGGCCATTTTTTATAGTGGACCGGATAGTTGGTCCATTTTTTGTTACTGGGCCTGGACCAAACACTTGTCAAAAAATCCATAAAAATTCATACACAATATATACACAGCTTTCTTCTTTCTTATACTCAACTTTCTTAATTATGTAGACAAGTCACAACAATATATACACATTACACAGCTTTCTTCCTCTTATACTCAAGTTTCTTAATTATACAGACAAGTCACAAGACTCACAACAATATAAATGGGCCATTATATACAGTTATACACAGCTCCAGATTTGTTAAGCTCCAGATTTGTTAAGACATTCCTTGCCAAATATTACAAATGGTGTAGCTCACTCCTTTGCCATACTCGACTTGCTCCATATTTGTTAAGCTTAGACTTTCTTTGCAAATTGCCATACTAGACTTGCTGCATACTTGAGGTGTGCTTGTTGATAGAGACATGAAACAATCAAATGATACATGAAACATGAAACATTAAACTATCAGTATGTGAAAAAATAAGATAGCATCAATGTAAAACTAAATGCATGAGCATAACTATATAGCTACTTAGCTAGTATAGATTTTCCTGCATTCACAGTAGCCTTTTAGATTTATGGGCTGTAACCTCCGTATCATGAAATTCTAGCTTAAATGTTATTTTTAGGTTAATTTGGGGCTAGTGGAATTTTTTCCATAATTTTTAGTTAATTAAAAACTAGTAACCCTAATTTCCTAGAACTTTCAAGAATTTATTTTAGGTCACACTTAACTAAAAATATTCCAAAATTTTATTTTAGGTTCTAAATAGTCAAATATATTTTTTAGAATTTTCTGGGAATTTTCTGAATATTTTTAGTATTTATTAGGAGTTATTTAGACTAATAACTAATTTTTAGGAGTTGTAGAATTTATTGTGCAATCCCAGGAATATAGAATGGACCCACGTTAATTTTTAGGGTTTATAATATTATTATATATTTTCTGGAATTATTTCAGAATTTTTGGAATAATTTTAGTATTTATTTTTAGTTATATGGGTAAAACTAATGTTTAGAGCTTCTCCTAATTATAGTAGAAAAACTATGAATATAAAATTGTCCCAAGTATTTTTCTAGAGTTTCTGGATTCAAAATATATTTTCTGTAATTTTTCAGATTTTTATGATTAATTTTAATATTTATTTTGAGTTATTTAGATTTAAAACGACTAAAATAATGTTTTGATAAAGGCAAATCAAAAATAAATAATATAACCAAAACCATCCAATCAAATCATGACACGTGTCACCCTATCAACTTTCATTCAGCCGCTTAACATTCCTATATATATATTATTATTATAGCCCTAATTATCCCATTATTTTAGAGAGAGATTTTGGAGAATTGCCATCTAGGGTTCCTTCATCTTCCACAAGCCATTGCGTATAGCTCCGGACTCCAAACTAGGCCTAGTTTATTGCGTTAGAAAGATATTGAGGTTAAATTTCTGATTATATAAAAAAATTTACAAAATTATGAGTATTAAATTCTGAAAAATTTGTAGAGCACAGCATGTCCGAAAATAGACGTATTTCAATATTTTTACGATTTCGGGAGAATCAGGAATCAGAATCATGAACCGTTTGTAGTTTCGGAAAGCTAACGTCGACATCATTGACATATATTTTTTCCAGAATTTAATTCGAAATATTTTTATACTGTTAATTCTGTAGAACTTCTAGGTTAGAATTTAACCATCGATGCACAATACAAAATTTGTATGTGCCATAATTTTTAAACGAATTTGAATTCGGACGATCCGTAAATTCTAGCATATTTTTGACGCTGAAATCTATAGGAAATCATGCATGAAAGTCGAGTTTGTGTCGGTTGACTTTTCAGTCAACAGATCGCCTCGATTTGCGTGACAAGAGTCTCGAGTTGATAAAATTCCGTTCCTTTGGACAAAATTTAGGAATTAACCTAAAAATCAGAATAATAAGATTAAAATAGGATTTTAGATTAATTATTCCAGAATTAAATAAATTAAAATAAATTATCTTTTGACATGGTAAATTTGTAATACATAGACTATTTGGATTATGACTTGGATTCTGATTCATACCAGCTAAGGACCACAGGCGAGTACATTTCCTAATAATTTCTATTATTTGATAATTTTTATAATTTCAGTATTTAGAAATGTTACATCTGACTCTTGACACTGTGCTACACGGACTAGTATATAGATTGGATCTTTAGTCATGAGATGTTACATTGGTTATCGTATTGACATTGTACACGACATTTGACATTAGACATTGTACATGATATATTGGACATTGATCGTGTATCGTGACGTGTCATGATTGGATCCACAGTACTAGTTGGGGGCGGGAAAATTGCTAGTGAGAGATGTGATCAAAATACCTATCGTACAAGTGTAGACATTGAACAGTGTTAATTATACACCTCACGTATGATTAGCCAGGCCATGTAGTCATCGAACAAGTTCCCAAGCCGATCACATTTCGAAACTACGATTTCAAACACTTAGAATAGTTACAGTTCTCTATTTTAGTTCATATACCACATCATTCGTATATGATTTTGTACCTCTTTCCTTTCATTTCATATATGCACTGACTGTACCATATTGCCTATATTGCATATCTCTTTAATTTGCCATTGCATTTATTTATTGCCTTCTCTCAGTATATAGCATCATCTATTTATTGTTTTATAGTCCTTATCAATTAATTGGAACTGTTATTTGAGATGTACTTTGCTCCATCCTGACTGGAAATATTTTTTTAGACTGCGCCTTAGAGGACTGGTGTCCGACATATTATGGACCACAGGAAGAGTAGCTGCAAACTTGAACTTTTTCGCAGGAGTGATTCCCGGGAGGTCTAGTCGAAATCACTAGTTATTTAGTTAGTTCTTTTAGCAATTTTTGGTACCGGATTTGTCTCCGGCATACTTTGTTGAGATTTGGATATTATTGTTGAGTTAGATTATTCTATTTAGACTTGTGTTGTAATTTGGTTTATTTATTTCTTCGATATCTTATCGTGCTCTAGTTTATGTGATTGAGTATATTCCGTATTATATGGTGATATCTGTGATTCCTTATGGAGTTGGATACTCGTGTGAGATTGTTTAGATAGTATCATGACCTAGACAGCGTTCTACCGCCGATGCTGCGGCGTAGGCTGGACGTACCCACGCTCTCGTGCCCATATACCGGGTGCTGGTCGTGACACGTTTTTAGTGGCGGCCCATGCAGGTCAGACTTTGCAAGTTGTGCGATGTCGTGGTAGTGCGACATCTTAGTTGTACTATTGCGTGTCTACGATAGGATATAGGACATAAGATACTAGGATGAGAGAGGATACTCAATCACTATTTTTTGAGAGATTTCTGGGACGACCCTTGAGAATCTTATTATAATTTCCAATTCAAATCTTGTTCCCTTGTTTCGTCCGTTCTTACTTGTTGTTATTGAATTTAATTCTTGTTGACCAGTTACTAAATTTAATTCTTGGTGTCGTTGTTGAGTTTGATTTCTTATCGAGATAAATTTTACGGACTAAAATTTACGGTATTATCTGATGACATATGTTGATGAGGACAGTGAGAAAGGTAAAACGTCTGCTTTGATTATGGAGCCTAGAATTTATCACAGCCATATTAGCTGGCGTGTCGGAAACGTAGGTACCTGACTTCAGATGTATATGTCTTAGTTATGAAATTTAGAATTTCTCGCAGCTATACTAGTCGGCACAGCGAGGATTCTAGACGACATGATTATAGAGTTGCATACCTAAGTTATGGAATCTATCGTTCATCGCAGCTATGCTTACTGGCGTGACGAGGATTCTAAGTCTTATGATTTCGGACAGACGTGTATGATTATCAGGTTGTATCTTAAATTTGTTCTTAAAGTATCATCTCAATACTAATCCACTCCTGTTATTACATGACTTTGTTCCATCGCTTCTTTTCTTTACTAGCAGTAGGAATACCTTCAGTTCCTCAGTCTAGTTCCTCCTAGAGTTTCTTCCCATTAGGATTTCTTGTTAGTGTGATAATGGGTGACTTGCAATTATGTCTGTGTCTTGTATTAGTGTTGAATGAGTATGACTTGTGAGTTTGTAAGTATTTCTTAGTTGGACATGTGAGAAGTAGGCATCAATCTAGAGTTAACCTGTAGCGTAGTACCTTGTAGCAATAGTTCTATAATAGGTGCCATTATAGTTAGTATTGGTACTGTAGGTAGAATTTTCTTAGACCGTAATTATTGGTGTTGACTGTAGTAAAGATTAACGAAGAGATTATGACTTGACAAAGAGAGACAAGGTGCCTTAAATTTCGAGGAGAAATATTAAATTAAATAAAGAGTTGGGAATTTAATATGGCATAATTGACGATTTTGTTAAATCATTGATTTTTATGAAGACTATGAAATGATTGAATTTTGAGGAATTTAAGAAGGTTATCAATATATTTATTAGACGGCAAGTTATAAACTTATACTTTGAATATTGTATTGGAGGTTTCATAAGTATTACATCGTTGAGTATTGGAGAAAAAAATCGAGGAATAAGAACACAAATGGATTAGTGTTGAATTCAAATTTTGGGATGAGATTCAATTTTAAAATATGCATTGATCAGATTTAAATTAGAGGAGTAAGATCATTAATGGATTAGTGTTTGAATTCAAATTTTGGGATACGATTTTTAAATTTTATAAATATGCATTGATTGTATTTCAATTAGAGGATTGAATATTAAATTCTTGTATTCATTATTAACTTAAAATTTTGGAGGAGATTGTGATAAGAATGTAATTAGATTTTATATTTGAAGATTTTTAGGGATATGATATTTATAGAATTTTGAGAAATATTGTGAAATAATAATGTGGATTAGTTCATGATTATATGATTTGATGAATTTAGTTTTGATGGTAATAAATAAATAAATAAAATAATTAAAAAATTTAAATTTCAAGGACGATTTTTTTTTAAGTGGGTAGACTTGTAACATCCGTATCCTGAAATTCTAGCTTAAATGTTATTTTTAGGTTAATTTGGGGCTAGTGGAATTTTTTTCCATAATTTTTAGTTAATTAAAAACTAGTAACTCCAATTTTCTAGGACTTTCAAGAATTTATTTTAGGTCACACTTAATTAAAAATATTCTAAAATTTTATTTTAGGTTCTAAATAGTCAAATATATTTTATAGAATTTTCTGGAAATTTTCTGAATATTTTTAGTATTTATTGGAAGTTATTTAGACTAATAACTAATTTTTAGGACTTGTAGAATTTATTGTGCAATCCCAGGAATATATAATGGACCCACGTTATTTTCTAGAGTTTATAATATTATTATATATTTTCTAGAATTATTTCAGAATTTTTGGAATAATTTTAGTATTTATTTTTAGTTATATGGGTAAAACTAATGTTTAGAGCTTCTCCTAATTATAGTAGAAAAACTATGAATATAAAATTATTCCAAGTATTTTTCTAAGGTTTCTGGATTCAAAATATATTTTCTGTAATTTTTTCAGATTTTTATGATTAATTTTAATATTTATTTTGAGTTATCTAGATTTAAAACGACTTAAATAATGTTTTGATAAAGGCAAATCAAAAATAAATAATATAACCAAAACCATCCAATCAAATCATGACACGTGTCACCCTCTCAACTTTTATTCAGCCGCTCAACATCCCTATATATATTTTATTATTATAACCCTAATTATCCCATTATTTTAGAGAGAGAGATTTTAGAGAATTGCCATCTATGGTTCCTTCATCTTCCACAAGCCATTGCGCATAGCTCCGGACTCCAAACGAGGCATAGTTTCTTGCGTTAGAAAGATATTGAGGTTAGTTTTCTGATTATATAAAAAGTTTATGAAATTATGAGTATTAAATTCTAGAAAATTCGTAGAGCAACAGCATGTCCGAAAATAGACGTGTTTCAATGTTTTCGCGATTCCGGGAGAACCAGGAATCAGAATCATGAATCATTTATAGTTTCGGAAAGCTAACGTCGAGATCATTGACATATGTTTTTTTCCAGAATTTAATTCGAAATATTTTTATACTGTTAATTCTGTAGAACTTCTAGGTTAGAATTTAACCATCGGTGCACAATACAAAATTTGTATGTGCCATAATTTTCAAACGAATTTGAATTCGGACGAGCCATAAATTCTAGCATATTTTTGACGCTGAAATATATAGGAAATCATACATGAAAGTCGAGTTTGTGTCGGTTGACTTTTCAGTCAACAGATCGCCTCGATTTGCGTGCCATGAGTCTCGAGTTGATAAAATTTTGTTCCTTTGGAAAAAATTTAGGAATTAACCTAAAAATCAGAATAATAAGATTAAAATAGAATTTTAGAGTAATTATTCCAGAATTAAATAAATGAAAATAAATTATCTTTTGACATGGTAAATTTGTAATACATAGGCTATTTGGATTGTGACTTGGATTCTGATTCATACCAGCTAAGGACCACATGCGAGTACATTCTCTGATAATTTCCATTATTTGATAATTTTTATAATTCCAGTATTTAGAAATGTTACATCTGACTCTTGACACTGTGCTACACGGACTAGTATATAGATTGGATCTTTAGTCATGAGATGTTATATTGGTTATCGTATTGACATTGTACACGATATTGACATTAGACATTAATATTAGACATTGTACATGATATATTGGACATTGATCGTGTATCGTGACGTGTCATGATTGGATCCACAGTACTAGTTGGCGACGGGGAAATTGCTAGTGAGAGATGTGATCAAAATACCTATCGTACAAGTGTAGACATTGAACAGTGTTAATCATACACCTCACGTATGATTAGCCAGGCCATGTAGTCATCGAACAAGTTCCCAAGCCGATCATATTTCGAAACTACGATTTCAAACACTTAGAATAGTTACATTCTCTATTTTAGTTCATATACCACATCACTCGTATATGATTTTGTACCTCTTTCCTTTTATTTCATATATGCACTGACTGTACCATATTGCCTATATTGCATATCTCTTTATTTTGCCATTGCATTTATTTATTGCCTTCTCTCAGTATATAGCATCATCTATTTATTGTTTTATAGTCCTTATCAATTAATTAGAACTGTTATTTGAGATGTACTTTGCTCCATCCTGACTGGAAATATTTTTCCAGACTGCGCCTTAGAGGGCTGGTGTCCGACATATTATGGACCACAGGGAGAGTAGCTGCAAACTTGGACTTTGTAGCAGAAGTGATTCCCGGGAGGTCTAGTCGGGATCACTAGTTATTTAGTTAGGTCTTTTAGCAGTTTTTGGTACCGGATTTGTCTCCGGCATACTTTGTTGAGATTTGGATATTATTGTTGAGTTATATTATTCTATTTAGACTTGTGTTGCAATTTGGTTTATTTATTTCTTCGATATCTTATCGTGCTCTAGTTTATGTGATTGAGTATATTCCGTATTATATGGTAATATCTGTGATTCCTTATGGAGTTGGATACTCGTGTGAGATTGTTTAGATAGTATCATGACCTAGACAGCGTTCTACTGCCGATGCTATGGCGTAGGCTGGACGTACCCACGCTCTCGTGCCCATATACCGGGTGCTGGTCGTGACACGGGCTACTATCAATCTTTAACTAACATGAACAGTCAGGACTCAGAAAGAAGCAAAACATACTGGCAAGTACAATATTTAACTTATGATGAATGCCTGAATCCCTGATGATAAAAATTTCAGGACAAACCAAGTAACCAACTAGACTTGCTGATAGAGACATGAAACAATCAAATGATAGATGAAACATGAAAGATTAAACTATCAGTATGTGGAAAAATAAGATAGCATCAATGTAAAACTAAATGCATGAGAATAACTACATAGCTAGTATAGATTTTCTTGCATTCACAGTAACCACAGTAGCCTTTTAGATTTATGGGCTACTATCAATGTATAGATTTTTCTGTATTCACAGTAGCCACAGTAGCCATTCACAGTAGCCACAGTGAAAAAATAAGATGGCATCAATATTCTTACAACTGTTTTGAGCCTTTACCTCTGTTTGATTAATGAAGGGAGACGATAAGCAACTGTAGGAACATCACTGATTGAAAGTGGCAGACTTAGCACACATTGAGAATCTTGAAGTATGGTTTGAAGTCTGCATGATGGAACAAGAGAAAATATGGTTTGAAGTCTTTGAAGCTCAGATCAGATAGGCAATTGTGCATAAAAAGTGATGCATTGTAGTATCTGTCCACTTACTAATGCCATATCATCATATCATCATTGCAATTATTTGAAGCTCAGATAGGCAATTGTGCATCAAAAAAATGATGCATTGCATTGTAGTATCTATCCACTTACTAATGCCATATCATCATTGCAATTTTCTTCACATACTTGTTAGCAACATATAATGGAATAAAAAAAGTAACTGTAATACACAAACTATTAAGAAATAACATTGGCTAATTGTTACATATAAAGTGCACTGATATACCAATTTACATATAAAGTGCAGTAAAAACCTGGGGCCTGGGCTACATATAATGTCTAAATGTTCAGTTATACACATCCAAAATGTGGTAGTATATTGTTTAGTGTCCAGTATAATATTACATTTCAGTGACAGTGTTTAATATTACATAATCCAAATTCCAAACTGAGGTAGTGCATTGTTTAATGAAAACTGAAAACCTAGGGCCTGGCTACACATTTCAGTGACAGTGTTAAATATTACATAATCTAAACCAAACAATCCAGATTCCAAATAATAACTTTTCAAACATCGCTTGAGGTTGAACCCATCAATTGGCTTAAATCTACATAAGTATAAAAAATTACAGGAACAATCAATACAAGTAAAAAACAAAACAAAAAATATTATGTGATATAAATTGTTATATAAAATGATACCTCTTTCAAGTTTATCCAGGGATTCCAAATTCTCTTCAAGATTACTAACAATAGATCGATTGGAACCAGTCCTAAACCAATCTTGAGAGCAAATAAGACCCTGAACAATCTTAGTTATTCTTTCCGTTCGGTTCGGTAAAGCTTGTTGAAATCAATCCTATCCTATCCGTTCCGTTTTGTTCCGAAAGTCCGGTGGATCAATCATCCTCCAAAGGGTGAGAAAAAAGTGAAAAAACATGAGGTGTCAAAGAACTCCTAAATGCATCAAGGACCCGACCACCGGTACTAAATGCACTCCCCGAAGCTACCGTAGATATAGGAACAGCCAAAATATCACGAACCATTCTTGAAAGAACAAGAAAACGAGGAGAGTTGATTTTCCACCAAGCCAAGAGATCAAAATTAGGATTCTCATCTTTATCCACTTCGGTGGGCTCAACAAGATAACGATCCAACTCAGATTTTTATTATCACAACCAACAATTTTTATTTTATAATTTTTATATTGAGCCTTTGATTGGCCATAGAGTTGATATATCCTTTAAACAACAATTTTAACCTTCTCTAGTATGGTGTCACCCTTTGATTGTCCATAGAGTTGATATATCCACCATTCCAAATATGCAAACTTTTGCCTTGGATCAAAGAGTGGCACAATGAAGACAACCATATTCATCTTCTCAACGTCCCCCCAATATTTATCATATTTCTCTCTCATTTTATCTGCCATAATAGACAACTCGAAGTCGTCATTACTCTTATCATTCTTCAAGAGAAAATCAATAGATGCAATCTCTTCAAAAAACTTGTTTGAAGTGACATATAAAGAGCCCGACACACGTAAGGTGAATTCATAGAAATATTCTAAAAACGTACACAACCTTCTCACATTCATCCAATCCTCTTCGGTTGGAAACAAATTCTCACCCTCAAGTTCTCTTTTGAATGAAAGATCTTCGTCTTGGAATCTCTCAAAGGCAGTTTGAAACCTTTGGGCTGTATCCAACATCAAATATGTTGAATTCCAACGGGTGCTCACATCTAGACACAATAATTTCTTGCTTTCTATTTTTTTAATTTGAGCACAATCTTTAAACTTTTAAAAACGTGAAGGAGATTGTCTAACATAGCTAATAGCTCTCCGGACACGAGCAACTGAAGAAGACATCATTTTTAACCCATCTACTACAATAAGATAGATAATATGTGCAATGCAACGCATGTGTAAATACTTGCATTGAAGAATACTATTTCCCTGTTGTGCAAACTTTTTGCTTAGATAAGCAATAGCAACATCATTAGAGCTAGCATTATCAACGGTGATTGTAAAAATTTTCTCAAGGCCCCACTCAATCAAACATGACTCAACTTCCCTCCCAATAGCCTCGCCTTTATGACTTGAAATTGGACAAAAGTTGATAATTCTTTTCTGTAATTTTCAATCTTCATTAATATAATGTGCCGTAAGACACATATAGTTAATCTTTTGATTAGATGTCCATGTGTCCGTCGTAAGATACACCCTTTGATTGGACTCCCTAAAATAAGCCTTTAACTTAGTCCTCTCACTAGTATAAAGATTGTAGCAATCTCGTGCAACGGTCCATCTCGACGGTACACCAAACATCGAACATGCAATAGAAACGAAACGTTTGAAGCCCTCACCCTCGACAAACCGAAATGGAAGCTCATCGACAATTAGCATATAAGACAAGGCCTTCCTTATGGACTCTTGATTAAATTGCCAACTAATGAGAGTTGACTTGCCTTTCTCAACACGTTTCATACTCAATATTGATTGAGAAGGACCTTTGTGCTTTGGATTAAGGGGACATATAAGCCAATGATTTCTAACTGAGGAGGTCCCATTAATTATGGGGTGACAATAATACTGTTTTTTGCAGTAGTTACACTCTGCTTTTAGGTTTCCATTCTCTTAAAATTGTCTAAATTCATCCCAATAAATAGCCCCTTTTTTCCCAATCCATTTGTTTTTTGCTTTGAGTTTACAAATAATTGGGTCAAGGTCATTTGTGCCTTGGGAACTTGTTCCCCTCACAACTGGAACCTCAAGCTCAATAGGTTGAGCTTCGCTTGACATCTAAAATAAACATGAAAACAAAAATATATTTTTATTCAAAAGCAAATTCACAAAATGAAACTGAAGATAAGAAAACGCACATTGCATGAGTATGATGTTGATGCCATGAACTTGACTTATTTGACGCAATAAATGACCTGTTAATTTTTTATAGTAATTTTAGTATAAGAAAGTAATTTTAGTAAATAATATATAAGATTTTAAAATGTGCCAAAAATTTCATTTCATTTTGGTTAAAAATATCATTTCAGTTATCAGTAAACAAACTAAGCAACTTTTTGTAAAGTAACTCAGACACTTTTTGTAAACAAACTAACAAACTAAGCAACTTAGCTGTTTCAGTTTAGTGTTTTGTTCATTTCATTTCAGTTAAAAATATTCAAAACTAAGTTAAAAATACTAAGGAACTTATCTGTTCTTATCAGTAAATATCATATAAGAATAAGATATAAGAAAGTGTGGTTTTACAACTTATCTGTTCTTATTAGTTAAAAATATTCAAAACTTAACCAAGCACTAAACAAAACAAGAAATAATGTCCTCATCAATATGCAAAAGCCCAACTTTTTATAAATATTCATTTCAGTTTCAAATATCATTTCAGTTATCAGTAAACAAACTAAGCAATTTTTTGTAAAGTAACTCGGATACTTTTTGTAAAAAAGTATCAAACTAAGCAACTTATCTGTTCTTATCAGCCAATATTATTTTATTTCAGAATAATCATTTTATTTCAGTTAAAAATATTCAAAACTCAGTTAAAAATGCTAAGGAACTTATCTGTTCTTACCAGTAAATATCATATAGGAATAAGATATAAGAAAGTGTGGTTTTACAACTTATCTGTTCTTATCAGTTAAAAATATTCAAAACTTAATCAAGCACTAAACAAAACAAGAAATAATATTCTCATCAATATGCAAAAGCCCAACTTTTTATAAATATTCATTTCAGTTTAAAATATTATTTCAGTTATCAGTAAACAAACTAAGCAACTTTTTATAAAGTAACTCAGATACTTTTTGTAAAAAAGTATCAAACTAAGCAACTTATCTGTTCTTATCAGCCAATATCATTTCATTTCAGAATATTCATTTCATTTCAGTTAAAAATATTTAAAAATCAGTTAAAAATGCTAAGAAACTTATATGTTCTTATCAGTAAATATCATATAAGAATAAGATATAAGAAAGTGTGGTTTTACAACTTATCTATCCTTATCAGTTAAAAATATTCAAAACTCAACCAAGCACTAAACAAAATAAGAAATAATGTCCTCATCAATCATTCAAAAACTAATATAAGATAACAAATTGTGCCAAAATTATTCAAAAACTAATATAAGATAACAAACTATGCCAAAATCATATAAGACAATCAAAAAATTCAGATTATAAGCATTTTGGCAAACTAGCCATTGCGCAATGCAACATTTGTGCAAACTGGCACTATAAGCATAGCTGGCTAGACCCGCAAACAAATTCCATTTCCAGCCAACATATATAGTAATTCAGATTGATCAAATAACAATATAACTATATATTCCTGAAACAAGTATACATGTTCACTGATTTTAAATGACAGACAAGTGTACATGTTCACTGATTTTAAATGACAGACAAGTGTAAGAAAAAACAAAAGTGATATAGTATACTAATTTAACAGTGTAAGAAAATATATAGAACAACTGAAACAAGTATACATGTTCACTGATTTTAAATGACAGACAAGTCTAAGAAAAAACAAAAGTGATATAGTATACTAATTTAACACAGTGTAAGAAAATATATAGAAAAACTGAAACAAATATACATGTTCACTGATTTTAAATGACAGACAAGTCTAAGAAAAAACAGAAGTGATATAGTATACTAATTTAACATAGTGTAAGAAAATAAATGACATACAAGTAATTTTAAATGACAGAAGTGTAACAAAATAAATGAAATAGATCTGAGAACTAATTATATAGTATACTAATACATTTATTGTAGATCTACAAACTATACATTTTCTTTTAGATCTAAAAAAATATACACAAGTAATCATATAGTATACTCTAAATATATTAAATAACACAACAACCACAATACATTTATAAATATACACAAATAATCATATAACAGTATAACACTCCAATTTTAGATCTACAAAGACATGTACTAAAAAATTATATTTTAGATCTACAAAGTGAAAATATATACAAGTAAGCATATAACAGAACTAATTATATAGTATACTAATACATTTATTGTAGATCTACAAACTATATATTTTCTTCTAGATCTAAAAAAATATACACAAGTAATCATATAGTAAATTCTAAATATATTAAACAACACAACAACCACAATACATTTATAAAAAGTTAAAATATACACAAATAATCATATAATAGTATAACACTCAAATTTTAGATCTACAAAGACATGTACTAAAAAAATAAATTTTAGATCTACAATGTGAAAATATACACAAGTAATCATATAACAGAACTAATTATATAGTATACTAATACATTTATTGTAGATCTACAAACTATATATTTTTTTCTAGATCTAAAAAAATATGAATATAACAGAGATCGAGATGTAGATCTGAACATATAACAGAAATTATAAAGTATAATAAAGTATAGATCTATAATTTATAAACTAACCTCTAGGACTAATTACCAACTAGCAACTGTAACTAAGAGATGCGGAGATTCGTGTCTAATAAATTAAAAATACTTACAAAGTGGACTTGGAGATCTGAACAGAGATCGAGATGTAGATCTATGAGATCTGAACATATAACAGAAATTAAAACGAGATCTGAGTGAGAATCTTGTCTAATTAAAAAAATATAACAGAAATAAAAAATTAAAAAAAATACTTACAGGGTGGAGAAGAGACTAAAGAGAGGTTGTACTTGTCAGAAAATAGCCGTTGGCCGGCATTGAGGTGGAGGAAAGTCACATGCATGGAGGCTGGAGATGTGTGAGAGAGAGGGAGAAGAGAGGAGGTGACCGTGAGAGAAGGAGAGAGTCTGAGAAGCAAGAAGGGAGGTGGTGACCGGTGTTTACTGGCGGTGAGAGGCGGTAAGAGGCAGTGAGAGGCGGAGTTAGGTAGGGATAGGGAATAGGGTTTTTTTTTCCTTAGGAAGGAACAGAGCGAGCGGCTAGGGAAAAAGAGAGAGTATGAGAGGAGAGAGAGAGAGAGGAAATTATGATATATACTTAGGTTTAGGGCTGAGGGTATTATAGTAATTTCAGATCCTAATTCGGTTTCGGTTTTAAACCGAAACCGAACCCAATAACCGAACCCTAACCCGATAACCGAATAAAATGATTTTAATAACCGAATCTGACCCGTTATCTTTTTCACCTGAACTGAATAGCAAATTCGGTTCGGTTCGGTTCATTTTTAGGGTTCGAACCGATTAATGCTCACCCCTAGGCTTAGGAAGGGTGTATAGCGTAGGTTGAGATATCGGATACCGAGGGTATCCCAGTATCTCAAAGAGGCGAGTTTGTGGGTTTACTAGCTTAATGAGCTAGTTTTGACCTAGAATTTTAGGGACACCCTAGTTTGACCTAGAGTTGACCGTAGTTGACCTGGTTTACCTCCAAAGTCAACCTTTGACCTACTTTTGACCTAGAGTTGACTTTTTGGACTCAGAGTTGACTTTTTGACCCAGATTTCATCGGTTTAACCCGTTTGACCTAGAACAACCCTAGAAGCTTGTTTTTAGTTTATTTAAATGTGTTTATCTCTCTAGAGCACCAAGTAACCTTGGATTTCCATATTAGGTCTTCGCGACGCCAGTTCGGACCTCGATCCTCGCTTGTTGCTCAGGACATCAGGCGAGTACATTCTCTAATAGTTTTTATTATCTGATAATTATTATGATTCAGCTTCTAGTATAGTATTATCTGATTTTCTGGCACGACACTGACTAGTATTTCTGGATTCATTTACTTGCGACACTTATATTTCATATTTTTGGCCTCTATTTCTGAATTCACCTACTGACATCACATCATAACTCACTACAGGCATCACTCATATTTCTGGCTGGACTCTTTATTATTTTACGTGTCGGATCTTGGATTCACTTGTACTAGTCGAGGCAAAAAAATACTCGAGTAGACATGTAAATATTTTCAAATCTGGAATCACTCCCTCTGGTCTAATCTGGAATGATAGCAGCAGTACACCCAGTGTACGGTGAGCCGTACTTACCCTAGTTGTTTACATGTCAAAATTGGTATTTCAGAAACACTAATTCATCCTTTCTAGTCGGGACTCACTTACACTTCTTGACTGGTCTCACCTATACTTTATGGACTGGACTAATTATATTTACTCTTGCTGGACTCACTTCACATTATTGTGCACACACTTGCTCTTAGTTTAGATTTCTTATATCCTACAGTCATTATTATCTTGCTTCTGATTTTCATGCATCTCTACCTTTATGCACCAGTTGACAGGTATATATGTATATATATATATATATATTTCCTTGTTCATACTTTATTTCCTTCACCTTGTGCTACTTGCTACAACTGTTTTATAGTTATTATTATTTAACTGGAACTGCTGTTAGAGGTGTACTTGCTCCAATCCTGACTGGATATACTTTTTAGAGGATTCAGAAGATTGGTGTCCGACGTTTTATAGACCTCAGCCTGTCTGTAAGCCCCTGATTTTTCAAAAATATTAAAATTAGGATTTTTCATAATTTTCTAGAATTTTCTGGGAATTTTCTGAAATTAAAATCAAGGTTTTCAAATATTAAATAATTTTTAATTGTTAATAAACAATATTAAAATATCATAAAAATAATATTTTTGGGTGTAAAATAAAAAACTGGACTTAGGGTAATTTTTCTGGAATTTATCGGACCCCGAACCTATTTTAAAACACCTAAAAAGTATTTAATTAACTATTTATTTATTTATTTTTATTATTATTATTATTATTATTATTATTATTATTATTATTATTATTATTATTTTATTTTAATCCGGCCCGTTTCCTCCAGCCCGGCCCACTGGGCTGACCCGCGGCCCAACCCGCTACCGGGTCGGGTCGGGTCAGTCAGACCCGACCCGCCGCCCGCCCGCTGACCCGGTCCCCGCTGCATCTCCCCACGTCTCCGCCGGAATCGCTCCACCGCCGGATCTGCCGCTCCGCACGCCGCTGCGAGCGCCACCCCCGCCACGACGCAACCGCCTCCCCTTCCCTTTAAAACCCCTCTCCCCCCAGCCTTCTCCGGCCGCCTCCTCGCTCCCCGACTCCACTCTAGCCCCGCCGCCACCGTCCCTCTCCTCGCCGGCCGCCTCGCCCTCTCTCCTACGCCTCACCTTGACACACACCGCCACTGCTCCGCCCGACGCCGGCAGCCCGCCTCCGCCGTCCCAGCGGCCCCTCAGCCCCAGCCTCCTTCCTCCCTCCCCGCAGCCACTCCTCCGGCCGTCCCCGCCCGCTCCGGCAGCAGCAGCCGAGTGGCCGACCGCCTTCCCGAGCCACTCTAGCCCGGACGACCTCCCCACCGCCGTGCCGTCACCTGAACCCTAACCCTAATCCCCAATTCCTCGTGTCGTGTCGGACACGACACGGACACAAGATTTCCCTGTTTCGAAGAGCCCGGTTCAGGTACTCGTATCTTGCACCCTGTATCTCCGTTTTCAATTCCGTAAATTGCGTTGTGAAGCCTGTATGACCCTCTCGGTGTCCGGACAAATCGCTCGGGGCATCGCGTCCTGTGGTGATCGCACACCGCGATCCAAAAACAGGAAAAACTAGACCCTGTTTTACCCCAAAACTGAGAATGCCCCGCCAAACGGGATGACTTGGTCGCGTGCGGTCTTCACAGATACATGCGCAGCGTTGATACGGACGTGTGGGATTTTGCGGAAGTTGATTCGGGTGTGCGTGCACACCGGGATCAACGCGTATCCGCGGACACCGCCCGTATCCGTCTTTTCTGCAATTCGCCCTAACTTCTTGTACACTCGTCAGATCGAGACAAAACTTACGCCATCGGACTCGTAGCGATACGCTGGTCCTGTGGGTCAAGTTTAGTTCGATTCTGAGAACGTTGACGAAATCGCGTGTCGTGGGCCCCACAAGCCCCGCTCGACGGACGATTTTGTGATCGGCATATCGGAACTCAATTCTGAAAGTTCCGTTGGGTTCGTATCAGCGTTCCTGACCTATTGACACTAAGTTTGGTGAATTTGGAGACCTTTGACCCTGACACATTTTTCGGTGCAAAGCGGGCCCACCGGAGGACCCTGTTTTGGCCCGAAACTGCCGTTTTTGCCCTTGTCTCCAAATTGGACCCAAGGACAGGCGTTTCTAGATATTTGACATCTTCTGAGCATGATGGTAATGTTTATTTCAGTATCCGGACACATCTCTGGAAATTCCCTGAGAACATAACTGTATTTGGATCCAAACAACAGGCAAGTACCTGCACTTCAAGTTTAATCTTTATATTATGATAATTAATTCCCTGCTTTACTAGTACCATTGATGATTACACGTAGTGTTAGAACACTGGATTTCATGCCTTGAATACTGGAGTTCATGTCTTGCTTTTCGTGTCGGGTGGGAGAATACTAGAAGACATGTAGTTTACCCTTTCCCCCTACCGTATTTAATAGCTGTTGGTGCACGACTGTACCCTCAGCCGGATCTTGATGTTTCATGTTTAATAGGCGTCTATGACGGCCGGATTAGCCTTATAAACCCCTACATGCCAACTATGTATTCTAAAACAAACACAAGTTCACACAGATAGTTTCTGGATCTTGTTATAGTTCTTGCTGACTGTAGTAGTTTCATTTCCTGTCTCATTTATTTCTGCTTTCTCCTATTCCTGTTTATAGCATTAACTCTGAGATATTGTGTTTCTTTTATACATATTCTCAATATGATACTCAATCTAATTATCATAAATATTTAGTTTAAATCTTGTTGTGCACTGTGTACTTTGCTCCTTTCCTGACTGGATCCGTTGCTTTAGGCGATGATGAGAACCTTGCCCCCACCTATTATGGCCCCTATGAGGCAGCAGGTGATACAGTTGCAGAGCCGGTTCCCACACAGGAGACTACTCCTGCAGAGTAGTTAGCATTAGTTATTTGTTTTCCTTTCATCTTAGTAATCGGGTTTGTCCCCGATTTAACTTCTGGTTTTGTAATAACTCTGGATCTGATTGTCACTTTCTGGTTATAAAATCTTAGCATTTTCCTTTCATTTCCTTGTCTGTTTAATTACTGTGAATGAGCAAGTGTTAATTTAACTGTGGAGATGCCCTAGACAGCGTACTACCGCCGACAATGCGGCGTAGGCTGGACGTACCCAGGCACTCGTATCCGAATTTCCGGGTGCGGGTCGTGACACGTTTTTGTGGTGGCCCATGCAGGTCAAACGACTAAATTGTTTGGTTCCAACTTAGGGACCGAACAGGCCTGCAACAAGATTGAGGATTTTAGGATAAAAGCTCATTCACAGAATATGATCTTTTACTTCCAATCTTGATATCGGTCCTAGTCAATTTTTCCTATCGCCCTTGATTTCCAGGTAATCTATTCTAATCTTCCTACCCCTTAATCTTTCAGAATGGTTCAGACGAGAAACACAGTAGGAGGCACATCAGAACCAGCTGAGCAGAATGTGCCCGAAACTCTTGCCCTCCCTCTACCTCCATCTATTTCGGCAGTTACTCTGGATGGGGTACAGCTACTTGAAGTGTTCCAGGGACTAGTGGAATCCCAGAAGTAACAAACTGCCCTGCTACGGACCAGCCTTTCAGAAGCTCTTCGGACCCGGGAGTCACCACAAAAGAGGCCAGGAAGTGCCAAAGACTTTAAGAACCTTAGACCCCTGGAATTCTACGGAACTGAGGGCATTCTCTATGCCGATGAGTGGATAGAGAATGTCGAGAGACACCTGAAGACTGCTCGGGTCCCTGATGATCTCAAAGTGGAGTCCGCAAGCCTGCAACTGTTCGACATAGCTCGGACCTGGTTCAGAGATGAACCCCAACTATCTACTCCTGACCTCACCTGAGAGGACTTCAAGAGGCTATTCAAGGAGAAATTCTACCCCGAAGTGGCTCGGGAAGCTCTCGAAAGCCAATTCGAGAGACTGGAACAAGGTAACCTATCTGTTGATGAGTACACTGCTGAATTTAGCAGGTTGAGCCACTTTGCGGAGTACATGGTTCGTACCCCGGAGGACAGAGCCCGTAGATTCAAGAAGGGGTTGTCTCCGAATATTCGCCTTGCTGTCACCACTAGCCGAGCTCGCACCTACGAGGAAATCTTGAACGTGGCACAAGGCGTTGAGAGAGACATGGGACACAAACTAAAGCGAGGGAGAGATACCGGAAATATGGGACCCAACAAACGCCCATTTCAACAACAACAGCAGAGGGCCCCGCAGCAAACTCAGCGTCCTCTCCCTCGAGCTCCAGCACCCCAACACCAGGCTCAAGGACAGAACCAACAAGCTGCTGCTTGTAACTTTTGCCAAAAATAAGGTCACACCTGGCAAGTTTGTAGAAAGAGACTGGGTGCCTGTCTATATTGTGGATCAACAGAATATCAAGTGAGGGACTGTCCCGCTGCTCCAGGACGCGGACAAGCTTACATGATGACCGTGGAGAACGCGCAGACTCTGGAAGCAGCTAATGCGCGTAAGTGATTCGTAGATACTGTTTTCTAGTATTATTTTAGCTTGTGTCTACTGGTTCGTGACCTCAGCCCCAACCTAGTAATTTTAAACTTGCTAATAACCTGGTATGCTTTTATATTTGATAACTGTAGATATTGTAGAATCTTTTGTTATTGTGCTTATTGTAGGTTGTTTTGTGAACTTCAATAATTTGTACCTCCTTTTCATCATTATCTAGCGCACTTAATTTTGCTGAACTTGACTTATGCTGCTATTTTATAGCCTAAGTTTTGCAAGCTTGCTCTTTATCGGGCTTGTTCATGACACCTGTATTATTGAGGTCTGATCAACCCCACTAATACAAGCGTCTATTCAGAATCAGTGTACTACGGTCTGATCAACCTTAGTGCATTTTGATTCGCACTTCGCACGACTACTTTACGTGGATTGAGATATATAGTTAACTAGTATACTTGCCCCTAAATACGTTCGAGCATATCGTATCAGTTACATAACTGTACTAATACGAGCATGCGAATAAATGATTACCAGAATAGAATCTCAATCCATAACCGCCTGACAATTCCTATTAGAATTCCTTAAACACCTTGATCCCTATACCTCTGTTCTACCACCTCGCCCTTAAACTCTTTATTATTTGATCCTCGTCTTCTCTTATTTCGGAAAGACAAAATCCTGTGTTTGGTATAAGTTTGATTTGTAGTGCTAGATGTACCCCTCAGACCGGTCGAATTGATGATAACCTTTATGACTAAGGAAATACCATAGGTGGTGTGTTTGTGTTAAAGACTTAAAGATTCAATACCATAATTTATTAAGTTGAGACCTAGCCTTACTAATTGTACAACCTTAGAGGATAGATGGATAAAATTCTAAGTTGGGTAGCGACCGCAATGTCCACCTGAGAGAAACCCCTTAGACTATAATCAAGTGAGTTCGGACAGAGAGAACCCTGCCATAAATTAAATTTTGAGGACGAAATTTTATAAGTTGGGTAGATTGTAAGCCCCTGATTTTTCAAAAATATTAAAATTAGGATTTTTCACAATTTTCTAGAATTTTTTGGGAATTTTTTGAAATTAAAATCAGGGTTTTCAAATATTAAATAATTTTTAATTGTTAATAAAAAATATTAAAATATCATGAAAATAATATTTTTGGGTGTAAAATAAAAAACTGGACTTAGGGTAATTTTTCTGGAATTTATCGGACCCCGGACCTATTTTAAAACACCTAAAAAGTATTTAATTAACTATTTATTTATTTATTTATTTATTATTATTATTATTATTATTATTATTATTATTTTATTTTAATCCGGCCCGTTTCCTCCAGCCCGGCCCACTGGGCTGACCCGCGGCCCAACCCGCTACCGGGTCGGGCCGGGTCAGTCAGACCCGACCCGCCGCTGACCCGGTCCCCGCTGCATCTCCCCACGTCTCCGCCGGAATCGCTCCGCCGCCGGATCCGCCGCTCCGCACGCCGCTGCGAGCGCCACCCCCGCCACGACGCAACCGCCTCCCCTTCCCTTTAAAACCCCTCTCCCCCCAGCCTTCTCCGGCCGCCTCCTCGCTCCCCGACTCCATTCTAGCCCCGCCGCCACCGTCCCTCTCCTCGCCGGCCGCCTCGCCCTCTCTCCTCCGCCTCACCTCGACACACGCCGCCACCGCTCCGCCCGACGCCGGCAGCCCGCCTCCGCCGTCCCAGCGGCCCCTCAGCCCCAGCCTCCTACCTCCCTCCCCGCAGCCACTCCTCCGGCCGTCCCCGCCCGCTCCGGCAGCAGCAGCCGAATGGCCGACCGCCTCCCCGAGCCACTCTAGCCCGGACGACCTCCCCACCGCCGTGCCGTCGCCTGAACCCTAACCCTAATCCCCAATTCCTTGTGTCGTGTCGGACACGACACGGACACAAGATTTCCCTGTTTCGAAGAGCCCGGTTCAGGTACACGTATCTTGCACCCTGTATCTCCGTTTTTAATTCCGTAAATTGCGTTGTGAAGCCTGTATGACCCTCTCGGTGCCCGGATAAACTGCTCGGGGCATCGCGTCCTGTGGTGATCGCACACCGCGATCCAAAAACAGGAAAAACCAGACCCTGTTTCACCCCGGAACTGAGTACGCCCCGCCAAACGGGATGACTTGGTCGCGTGCGATCTTCACAGATACGTGCGCAGCGTTGATACGGACGTGTGGGATTTCGCGGAAGTCGATTCGGGTGTGCGTGCACACCAGGATCAACGCGTATTCGCGGACACCGCCCGTATCCGCCTTTTCTGCAATTTACCCTAACTTCTTGTACACTCGTCGGATCGAGACGAAACTTGCGCCATCGGACTCGTAGCGATACGCTGGTCCTGTGGGTCAAGTTTGGTTCAATTCTGAGAACGTTGACGAAATCGCGTGTCGTGGGCCCCACAGGCCCCGCTCGACGGGTAATTTTGTGATCGGCTCATCGGAACTCAATTCTGAAAGTTCCGTTGGGTTCGTATCAGCGTTCCTGACCTGTTGACACTAAGTTTGGTGAATTTAGAGACCTTTGACCCTGACACGTTTTTCGGTGCAAAGCGGGCCCACCGGCTGACCCCGTTTTGGCCCGAAACTGCCGTTTTTGCCCTTGTCTCTAAATTGGACCCAAGGACAGGCGTTTCTAGCTATTTGACATCTTCTGAGCATGATGGTAATATTTATTTCAGCATCCGGATACATCTCTGGAAATTCCCCGAGAACATAACTGTATTTGGATCCAAACAACAGGCAAGTACCTGCACTTCAAGTTTAATCTTTATATTGTGATAATTAATTCCCTGCTTTACTAGTACCATTGATGATTACACGTAGTTTTAGAACACTGGATTTTATGCCTTGAATACTGGAGTTCATGTCTTGTTTTTCGTGTCGGGTGGGAGAATACTAGAAGGCATATAGTTTACCCTTTCCCCCTACCGTGTTTAATAGCTGTTGGTGCGCGACTGTACCCTCAGCCGAATCTCGATATTTCATGTTTAATAGCCGTCTATGACGGCCGGATTAGCCTTATAAACCCCTACATGCCAACTATGTATTCTAAAACAAACACAAGTTCACACAGATAGTTTCTGGATCTTGTTATAGTTCTTGCTGACTGTAGTAGTTTCATTTCCAGTCTCATTTATTTCTGCTTTCTCCTATTCCTGTTTATAGCATTAACTCTGAGATATTATGTTTCTTTTATACATATTCTCAATATGATACTCAATCTAATTGTCATAAATATTTAGTTTAAATCTTGTTGTGCACTGTGTACTTTGCTCCTTTCCTGACTGGATCCGTTGCTTTAGGCGATGATGAGAACCTTGCCCCCACCTATTATGGCCCCTATGAGGCAGCAGGTGATACAGTTGCAGAGCCGGTTCCCACACAGGAGACTACTCCTGCAGAGTAGTTAGCATTAGTTATTTGTTTTCCTTTCATCTTAGTAATCGAGTTTGTCTCCGATTTAACTTCTGGTTTTGTAATAACTCTAGATCTGATTGTCACTTTCTGGTTATAAAATCTTAGCATTTTCCTTTCATTTCCTTGTCTGTTTAATTACTGTGAATGAGCAAGTATTAATTTAACTGTGGAGATGCCCTAGACAGCGTACTACCGCCGACACTGCGGCGTAGGCTGGACGTACCCATGCACTCGTACCCAAATTTCCGGGTGCGGGTCGTGACACTGTCGATGATGCAGACAGGGACCCCCTAGTTCAGGAGTGATTTTCGGGTTGATAGCCGGGATCACTAGGACCTCAGTTGTATTTATTAGCTTTTGGTACCGGATTTGTCCCCGGCTTTTGGTTTGAGATTTTGTATTGTATTTGATTCAGGATATTGTTGTTATTATTATTGTTGTTGTCTTTAGTAGTAGTTGTTGTTTAGACTTTGTAGTTGTTAGACTTCTTTGTTATCTTATCGTGCTTAGATCATGATTGAGTATTTGTATTATCTTCATCATATTGTTCCTCTATTTGGAGTTGAGATCTTGGCAGGTACTTATATTATTATGTGAGATTCTTAGCTAGATAGTAGACCTAGATAGCGTTCTATCGCCGATGCTGTGGCGTAGGCTGGACGTACCCACAACTTATGCCCATTTTTTTGGTGCGGGTCGTGACACATTTTTGGTGGTGGCCCATACAGGTCTCGAGCTTCGTAATTAGTGCGATGTCATTGTAGTACAACAATTTAGTTGTACTGTTGAGAGTCTACTCTAGGATATAGGATCTAGGATGAGAGTGTACTCAATCATGACTAGGAACATTTCCAATCTAACATTTGCTATTTCTAATTATTCTGAAATTGCTTTCTTTTGAAATATTGCTGTCATTCTTTGATGATATCGTATCTTGCACCATATTGACTTCATTTGATCGGTGTTTAAGATGTCTCCAAAGACACGATCCCATCGTACCGTTCTATCAGCTGCCACTGAGAGGTCTGTTACCTCTTGTCCAGCTCGTATTCAGGCAGCTGCTACCGCTCCACTCACCACTCCTGCGGTTGATGGAGCATCTGCTTCTTTCGGGGATCCTCCTCCACATGTCGATCCGAGGACTACCCCAGTTGTTCCGGTGGTACCTCCTCCACCACCTCCTGCACTAGTAGACACCGCACAGTTGTTTGTATTCTTTAGGGAGATGATGGACGTGCAACACCGCTAGGTGAATGCGATGAGGCTGGGCATTGAGAATGCCCACCAGGTGGCCATGACGGCAGTAGACAGAGTGGCTCAGATCCAGCCACAGGTAGAGCAGGCATAACATCATATGTCGGGCAACATCATTGACTTCCAGAGGATGCGGTCCAAGGAGTTCTAGGGTACAGAGGGGATCCCGTACGCGGATGACTGGATAGAGAAGATTGAGAGGATTTTTTGGCTGGCACAGATTCCAGACAGCATGCAGATAGAGGCAGCGGGCAGTCAGATGTTCGACCTTACTTTGATGTGGTATCGCACTGATACGAGGATTGCGACACCAGGGCTTACTTGGGAGGCTTTTAAGAGGCTTTTTAAGGAGAAGTTTTTCCCAAATGTGGCTCTTAGTGCCTTGGAGAGCCAGTTTGAGGCACTCGTCCAGGGAAGCATGCTGGTGGACGAGTATGCAGCAGAGTTTTGCCGTCTGGGTAGATTTGTAGAGGGCTTGAGTGAGGCAGCAAAGGCGAAAAAGTTTTGCAAGGGCTTGGTCATGGTGGTCAAGTCTTTGATTATGAGTGACCGTGAGGCAACTTTCGAGCAGATCGTAGGGGATGCTCAGAGGACAGAGGATGACTTGGAGCTTAAGTCCAAGAGAGGCATGGATGATTCAGTGCGGGACCGGCTAAGCGTCCTTATGAGCAGAAGACAGTGCAGCAGCCGCATTAGTGGATTGCACCAGCTAGGGCTCCTTTTCAGCAGGGGCAGCAGGGTCAGGATCAGAGAGTGCCCACTTGTGCCTACTACAGAAAGGCATGACACACTTGAGATGTTTGTAGGAGGAGGCTAAAGGTGTGTCTGTTCTGTGGATCCGCTGCTCACCAGATGCGAGATTGCCCCACTGTACCTCCATTTGGTGGAGCACATGATCAGAGAGTTGGAGCTAGGCCACCTATGGCACAGCATCATGCCCCGCACCAGCAGAGGGAGATACCCAGTAGGGCAGGGCTTTTGCGTTGACGGTCGAGGAGGCCGATGCTACGGGTGTCGGGTAAGCAGGTCTGTCTCTTTTTTGTTCTTCTTCCTGTCCTTTTCCATTTTTTGTGGTGTGCTTCATTAGTACATGTTAGACTTTTTTTTTATGCTATGGTAGCTAGTGTAGTGACCCTGATTGAGACAGGATAATAAGACAAGTAGGACCATGATCTTGCATGTTGTTTAGGTAGAATTTCTTAACTGTGATTGTTGGGGGTTTGACCTAGAAGAAGTGCGATCGACTTTAAATTTTGAGGACAAAATTTTCTAAGGAGGATAGGCTTGTCACTATCCCATTTCCAGGGCAGGATATTTTTTATTTTTTAATTTGATAAATTGTATATTGATCATAAATATTTGTATTAATATTTAATTAGATGCATGTATTTATTTTTATTAGTTGTTTTAGGGTTTTGGCTAGTTTGGACCCATGTCAGACCCTAGTGGACCCTTGTCAGACCCAATCAACACCATTGTCAGACTTATTTATTAGTTTAGAGTAGTTATTTATATTCTAATTAGTTAGTTGGAGTGATTAGGATTTAGTTAGAGTATATTTGGAAACCCCAAACCCAAATCCTAATTA
>JAYESA010000085.1:137500-234955 GCA_036927795.1 Iris macrosiphon
TTTTTGGCACGACACTGACTAGTATTTCTAGGTTTATTTACTTGCGACACGTATATTTCATATTTCTGGCCTCTATTTCTCGAATCACCTACTGGCATCACATCAGGACTCACTACAGGCATCACTCATATTTTTGGCTGGATTCATATTTATTTTATGTGTCAGGTCTTGGATTCACTTGTACTAGTCAGGACGGGAAAATATTCGAGTAGACATATAAAGATTCCCAAATCTGGAATCACCCCCTCAGGTCTAATCTAGAATGATAGCAGCCGCACACCCAGTGTGAGGTGAGCCGTACTTACCCCTAGCCGTTTATATGTCAAAACATGTATTTCAGAGACACTAGTTCATCCTTTCTAGTCTGGACTCACTTACACTTCTTGACTGGTCTCACTTATTCTTTATGGATTGGACTCATTATATTTACTCTTGCTGGACTCACTTCACGTTATTGTGCACAAACTTGCTCTTAGTTTAGATTTCTTGTATCCTACAGTCATTATTATCTTGCTTCTGATTTTTATGCATCTCTACCTTTATACACCAGTTGACAGGTATATATATATATATATATATATATATATATATTCTTGTTCATACTTTATTTCCTTTACCTTGTGCTACTTGCTACAATTGCTTTATAGTTTTTATCATTTAACTAGAACTGCTGTTAGAGGTATACTTGCTCTAATCCTGACAGGATATATTTTTTAGAGGGTTCAGAAGATTGGTGTTCGACGTGTTATGGACCTCAGCCTGTCGATGGTGCAAACAGGGACCCCCTAGTTCAGGAGTGATTTTCGGGTTGGTAGCCGGGATCACTAGGACCTCAGTTGTATTTATTAGCTTTTGGTACCGGATTTTTCCTCGACTTTTGGTTTGAAACTTTGTATTATATTTGATTCAGGATATTATTGTTATTATTATTATTATTGATATCTTTAGTAGTAGTTGTTGTTTAGACTTTGTAGTTGTTAGACTTCCTTGTTATCTTATCGTGCTTAGATCGTGATTGAGTATTTGTATTATCTTCATCATATTGTTCCTCCATTTGGAGTTAAGATCTTGGCAGATAGTTATATTATTGTGTGATATTGTTATCTAGATAGTAGACCTAGATAGCATTCTACTACTGATACTGCGGCGTAGGCTGGACATACCTACGACTCATGCCCGATTTTTCGGGTGCAGGTCGTGACAATTATACTAATTTACATGAGTGTAAAAACTTTCCAAATATTCATCCTTAATTATTCTCCATAATTCATCATATAGGGGCTTTGTGTACAATTGTTGGAAACTTGGAGAGGGAGAAAGGAGGCCGACCACATAAGAGAGGTCTTATCTCTCTCTCTCTCTCCTCTCCTCTCCATTTGTTCAATCAATTTAGATCCATAAATCTCTAGATCCCCAATTCTCTTTATTCCTCCATCAATCCCTCTTAATTTATTCATATTCTCTCTCATTCTCATCACCCAAGGAGCATTGTAGCTTAAAATTGCAAGAAGTACTAGGAGAAAGAGTTTTGGCAAGGAGATCGTGTCCGGATCGTGTCCGTGAGAATAATTTACTGAAAATCCATCTTCCAACAGGTAAAATTCTAAATTTACCTTTATTATAGGTTCCCATTCATGCATTTAACTATTAGAAATCATCCCATGGCTTAGGACTACCCATAGGAAAAAGTTTTAGGCTAATTGGATGTATATTATGATTTCTACTTGGTGATTTGTATCCAAATAGGGAAAATTACGAGATTGACACATCAATTGTGTATCATGAGACCAATTAGATCTAATAGACTTAGATTTGTGGTGTGAGACTAGATATGCGTCCACAAATGAATACGAGTAGGCCGTATCATGGTATTTTGGGACACACTATAATACAGGGGTCCATTTTGGAGGTTTTGTGCTTGATGGTGTAATTTCTCTTCAATTCCTATTGTAACTAGTTATATTTGTTGTTATTATCTATAATTGAGATGTATATATGATTAATAAGAAGATTTGGGAATTTTTGTATTCCATGGGGGTGTGTATCATAGAGTAGCTTATATGTGCATATCAAGTGTTTAATATAATAATTATTAGCTTGTATTAGTGTAGGTGTTCTCATGTGCTTATATATTTATATATATATATATATATATATATATATATATATATATATATATTGGGTGATTGTAGTGTTGGTAATATGAGAAGTGACTGTTAATGGGAAAAAGATTATAGTAGCAGTGACTATGACAATGTTTAGTATGTGTGTTGCACATTAAGTATAACTGGGAGAGTATTGGTGATGTATCAGAGGTGTACTACAGATGTGAGAGGGAAGAATGTACCTATATTTGGGTTTCAGAGGTAATGAGGCTCGAGTTGCTAGGGGACTGTATGTGTGTGGACAGTGAATTAGTGACTGATATGTATTCAGTATGGTGTATGTGGAGCTATATGTATCAGGTATGATAGTATGTGACCGTGGTGTGAAGTATAGTATATAGGTATTGTTTGAACTGGGCCTGGGGATGTGCATGATCAGTGAAGGATGTGGGGAGGGGGAATTGATAGTGGCAGTGGTGCTAGGTGAACTATGAAGTGAGGGATCTGATATCTTGGTAGCAGGCCTGTGCACTGATATTGGGTGTGGGCACAGGCAGGGGTAGGCCATAAGAGTTCGGGTATTGGATGAGAATAAGTAGCATCAGTTGTGAACTCTATGAGTGTCTGTGTGTGTCTCTAATATTATCAGTGTGTATCAGGAAGCTTTGTGTTGCTGTTAACATGTTGACTGGTGAGGAGTATAAGATTTTGTATCAGTTCCTGTGTGCACTTGCACACAAGCTCAGGCAATGAAGATAAGTGAGGTATTAATAGGGTTGCAGTAAGGGAACTGATATTAGTAAGAAGGGGGGAAAACTGATATGTAGATGCAGCAATTGCATCAGGTTTAGCAACATTAGCATTAGCAGTGGGGTGTTCCTATATGTATTAGTAGTTGTAATAGAGTTTGGGGGGTCGAGTTTAAGAGGAATTCAGTAGCAGCAGTGGTAGTAAAAGGGAGGAAACTCAGATGTTGCTGATACCTTAGTATCAGATGTTCTGATACATTAAGTATCTGAGGTGACTAATACTTAATAGACATCATGGGGTGTTTAGTTGTCACGTCCCAGTCCTAAAATACTGAGGGACTAGCCATGTGGCAATGGCCAGCAGCACACTCCAATGGGCAAACCCAATTTAATGGACCCGTTAGAGTGTAGTTAAGCTGTAAAATAATATAATGGTCGACGATACATGTCACAGTCTAATTCTAATCTCATTCACAGAAAGTAAACACAAATCAAATATCAGAATAATAAAAATGAAATATAAACCAACATCAAGTCTCAATAAAAAGTAAATTCTGGGAATAATCCGATAATGAGTTAAGTACAGTAATCCAAGAGTCAGAGAATAGAGTATCTAGAAACAAAAATGACTGAGTATGTAACAAATACTCGGGATAAATCCTCTGGCAATACCTCATCCTCTGGTGCTGGTACTGCTCTAATGTCTGCTCCTGTCCCGTATATCTCGGGGTAGATCTCCTCTGCTATACTTGGGGACATAATCCGGATCTAGGTCCTCAGGGGACATAGCAAGGTAAAAAAATAACTCAAGCCAAATAAATACAGTAAAAAAAAATATCAGCAGGGCAAACTATGTAACCAGCTATGTGATATGCAAATGAGAGCATTAATCATACTCAGGCTGAAACTACTATAGGCTCTGGGAAACCCATAGCAGCATTTATTATCTCGAAGGACCAGTACGTGTGCCAAAGCTCTGGTCAGAGTCTAAGGCACTCCCAGATATCTATATATCTATCTATATATATATATATATATATATAATCAGCCTTTTGTATGGTAAGACTCTCCCCACCCAATGTAATCTCACGTCTCATGTCCATAACACGCAAGATCATGACCTCTAACTATTACAGCGAGTCATAATTATATCGCTATATATGCAAATCATTGTCACGAATCCTGTAATCCTATACAGAATCAGCATGAATATCACATAAAAGATTTTGTCTCATAAATAGTGTCAAGTGTCCTATGGTATGACGTACTTGGTAAAGCAAGCACGTAAAGTATAGAGGATCGTGATATCAACTCTCTAAGTGACGTTACACGACTCCGCGTACGGCGTCGACACCCGAATATTGTTCGGACGCTAAGCAACGTCTCATGGTCCTAGGTTGAGCAGATACATCACAAAATAAATTAAGCAAATAATATTAAGGCAATTATTGCAAATTTTGGCAAGGTACACTTGCTTGGGGTTTAAATTCCTTCAATTGCTTCGGTCACAGCGAGATCTTCAGGTACACCTTCGGATGCTGAAACAAATATTACCATCACCCTCAGAAGACATAAAATAGCTATGATTGACTACCCATAAGTCCAATTTGGACACAGGGGCAAAATTAACAGTTTTTGGTCAAAACGGGATCCACATGTGGCCCACTTCGCACCAAAAAATGTGTCATAGACAAAGTTCTCCAAATTTATCAAACTTAGTGACTACGAGTCTTGAATGATGATACGAACCCAACAAAATGTCCAGAACTGGATTTCGATGAGTCGATCACAAAATCGCCCGTCAAGTAGAGCCGTAGGGCCCACGATACGGGATTTTGTCAAAATTCCCAGAATTGAACCAAAATTTGGTCACAGGACCAGCGTAACGCTAAGAATCCGATGGTGTAAGTTTCGTTATGAAAGGACAAGCATACACGAAGTTACAATAAGTTTCAGAACAGGCCCGATATGGGATAATTTTGACGGATACACGTTGATTTCGGTGTGTACGCACATCCAAATCAACTTTTACGAAATATCACACGTCCGCATTGACGATACGCGCCTTTCGGTGTAATTCTCACACGACAAGTCACCTTGTTTAGCAGGACACACCCAGTTTTGGAAAATTTTAGATTTTAAAAATCAAGTTTTTGGTCAACTTCAACCACGAATGAAACACAGTCACAGCAAATTAAAATAAACTAAGTACAGGATTTAAAACTTGGTTATGTTGTCTAATTTACTGTTCAAGTAAATTTTAGAATTATTAACTGGGGTGGACGTAAAACGGACATAAATTTGTGAGTTTGGGACAGTTTCCTGAACTAGAAAATTGGGCTATTTTTTCTGTTTTTGTGTTACGGTTTATGATCGACACAGGATACGATACCCCAATCAAATTATACAGGGTTCTAGAGGGTCATACAGCGAACATATCACAATAGGCCGTTCGAGAATCGATACAGCGAGAAGGAAGAAAAGCTCACCGGAACAGGGGTGGGCTGCGGTGTGCAATGCCTGGACGGGGCGGCGGCACTGCGGTGCATGTCGTTGTCGGCGGTAGAAGGGTGGCTGAGGTTGCTGCGGCTGCTGGTAGGTCATGGTGGCCGATGAAGGTCATTTTCGTCGTCGTCATGGTGGCAGTGGAGAGCTCGGGGTCGTCGGAGTCATCGAAGTTGGACGGAGTTGAGTGGGGTGGCAGTGGCTGTGATGGTGAAGGTGGTGGTGGTGATCGATTTATATAAGGGAGGTCGTCATCGGTTGCAGGGAGGTGGAGAGGTCGGGTCGACGGTTGGGGAGTTGACGGGTCAGCGGGTGAACGACGGCGGGGTGGCGAACGGTCGGCGACGTCGGGGTAACGGTCGGCGGCGGAGATCAAACGATCGGGGGGATTTAATTATACAGTTACTGTAGCTATTAGCTAGCGGGTCGGGTCGGGTTGGCGAATACGGGTCGGGTCCAGATCCGACCCATTAGGGTCGGTTTGGGTTTAATTGGGTTTGGTTTAATTTTATTTGGTCTGGTTCAGTCTGATTTAATCTTGTTTAATTAAAAACAATATTTTTAGCTATTAAAAAATAGTTTTTGAGCCCAACAATTTCCAGAAAAATTCACTATATCCAATTATTTATTTTACACTCAAAAATATAATTTTCATAATATTTTAATATTTAATTTAATTCAAAAAAATTTATCCCTGGAAAATATTTGATTTTTAAATAATTAAAAATCACAGAAAAATCTCAAAAATTTATATTTAAAATTTTTAAAAATTCTGGTGTTTACAATCTACCCTCCTTAAAAGAATTACATCATCGCAATTAAGAAAATGAAACATAACCGGTCAGAAGAGATGACATGGTTGCAAGACATGTTTGTTTAAGCACGAAATAGAGAATAAGGAATCATGAAGAGAAAAAAAAATTGAGAGAAAGGGTGAGAGATTTGTTCAAGCAAAACACGTAAGGAAGAAAAAAAATATTTCCCTAGGCAATGATAGATAAGTAATTCAAGAGTAAAGGAATCTGGTTAGAGCAAGGATCAACTACATCCTATAAAAACTTGGGTATCAATTACTAATCTAAACTAACAAGTTCATGCTAGCATAATACTAGGCCTAAGGCTAGGGAAATGAAACTAACAGGCACATGCTAAAGCATTACTAGGAATAGATAGCTATGATGAAACTTAAATCTTACTCGTATTCGCTACTCCTCGAGTTTGTGCCTCCTCCACTGTCATCGCAAAAGCCTGTCAACGTCCTTGCGGTGGTGCCCTCTGCTGTTGTTGGGCCTTCTGGAAGAGTGCTACTCGTGGGGCCAAGGATGGCCTCGGTTGATATCCTCCCGGTGCTGGTAAAGCTTGTCGGTTTACTATAGGTGCTCCTTCTCGACGCTCAGGGCAATCCTTTATTGAATGCTGACTGTCATCGCAAAAGCCTGTCAACGTCCTTACGGTGGTGCCCTCTGCTGTTGTTGGGCCTTCTGGAAGAGTGCTACTCGTGGGGCCAAGGATGGCCTCGGTTGATATCCTCCAGGTGCTGGTAAAGCTTGTCGGTTTACTATAGGTGCTCCTTCTCGACGCTCAGGGCAATCCTTTATTGAATGCTGACTGGATCTGCATGCTAAACATAATCCTAATTTAAGTCTACACTCCCTATCAATATGGCCTACCTTGCCACAGTAGTGACAAGTAGGAAGGATTAGGGATTATAATACTGCTCTCTGTGGTGGTTTAATTTGGGGTTGTGTTTGATAATAAACGAAAGAAATTGAAACTAGGTTTATACGAAACCCTTTCTTTGGTTTACAAACAAGAAAAAGAAGTACAATTAATACTATACGAGGATGTTAAGTACAAAAATTTGATTCTGGAAAAATATTACTATAGGAGTCTGATCTGCGGTCGATCACTTTGTCCCTTGGACCACACGATGACGAAGAAGTGCTGTAGAAGACGAAAAAGAAGCTTCAAAGACTGCAGGAGGGATTGAACTTTCGTTACCAAAGTAGTCAATCAACACTCATTGGATATACTCTCTTTCCTTGACAAATCTACGATCCTTTCGACCTTTTTCTCTCTACCTTTTTGACCTCCGTGGCCGAAAGTCTCTATTTATAGAATTCAGCTACAATCGGTGTAGAAACCGAACAGCGAAGAGAGTTGCACCTTTTACGCGACGGTTATAATAACTGCTACCCACGTATGAATGATCTCCTGAATTGACGTGTGATGCGTGTCCCATTATGAGTTAATGCATATAATCGCTCATCGAAGATCATGGCATGCAAGCCACGTAGATAACTGCCCCTTGCGTAGAGATGGTTGGCATAAAAGCCAAATAACTGTCTCGTTGGCATAAAAGCCAAATAGCTGTTCTGATGGTGTAAAGGCCAAGTAGGCGTAGAAGCCGAATAGCTGTCAAGTGGGTGTAGAAGCCGAATAGCTGTCAAGTTGGCGTAGAAGCCAAGTAGCTGTCATGTTGGCGTAGAAGCCAAGTAGCTGTCATGTTGGCGTAGAAGCCAAGTATCTGTCATGTTGTCGTAGAAGCCAAGTTCTGCGTAAAGCTTGATGCTTCTTAAATATAGCCCGAGTTGGCGTATTTCAAGGAGATAGCGTACGGGGTACTCCTATAGTTGAAAATAGCCTGGTTGGCGTAATGTGCGGGGATGGTGATGTGGACGTATTAGCCCTAATTATAGCTCACCCAGTCATTAAAAGTAGAACCAAATCTCATGCATTAAATGCAGAGATCTGCCCCCATCTCGCGCATTAACTGCAGAGACGTGCCTTGAGTTCTGTACGAAGAACAACTTTTGACGTGGCGGTTAGTTTCGTCTCTTCCTGAGCGTAAAATCTCGTCTTTGCCTGTGTAAAATAGGCAGCGTATTCCTTGAATACGTAAACGACGTCTTATATAAAGGATTATGTCATTAAACGATAGTCAGGGGCTTTGTGTAGAATCATCATTACAGCCGTCCTCTCGATCGTCATGCTGTACTCTTTGTCAGGAGTCAAGTTCACTGCTTCCACTGACAGGTTCATTCAAGGAATACGAAGAGTTCCTCGTATAACTTCCCGCTGCATTAAAAGCAGACGGGTTTTACGCCGAAGTGGCGATGTAGTAACCTTTTTACGCCGAAGCAGTCCGGAAATACTGCATTACGCGGCTGTTCTGTAGCTATATTTTACGCTGAATAGCGTTGAAGCTCTGCTGTACGCCAATGGCTCTGGAGTCATGTTTTATGCCACCCAGTGCTGGAGCTCTGTTTTACGCGGGCTTCCTGCATGTCGAGGGTTTTACGCGTATAATTCTCCAGCGTGTTTTTTATGCTTCTATAAGATCCCGTTCAAAGTTTTCAAATTCCTCGTAATTTGAAATACTTTGAATGAAGCATGAAACGGTCAAGTTTGACTCGTTCCGCGAGGCTGATTTCTCGGCAAATTTTTTAGGAGTTTGTTGGGATTCGGTGTGTTCCCTTTGCCTATATAAAGGTGAATGGGTTAACCAGTTTTTTCCACACTCCCTTCACCACAAAGAGATGGTTGCCAAGCTTCGTCGGTTTGACTTGAGGAAGAAGAAGATTATGTTCTTCCAGCAAGTAAGGAGCCATAAAAAGAGGCATCTTCGAGCAAATATCCTCTGTAACGATGGATCATAGAAGGATATCATAGCTTCCTTTGCTCGAGATGATCAACAATTTCATATGGCAATTCATCCAGGAGAGAGGAAGGGTCTCATTTGGCCACACAGCTTGCAAGCTATATTTTCTCCCATTATGGTGCTGGACGATAGTAGGCAGTCTGGCCCTGTCTTCCAGTATTGAGTTGGGTCTGAACCCCCAACACAATTTCTAGGGCATGCCTGCCATGGCATATGGAGGGTGGGCTTGCGAAATTGATACATGTCCAATTCTGTATCCTCCTGCCATTTATCATTTTCTTGTTAATCGGCTGCGAAGCCGATTAACTGCTGTAGAAGACGGGAAAAAGATTTACACCAATATGAGAACCTGGCACAACAGATTATTGGTGTGATTTTAAATAAAAATGAGAAACCCTTTGTAGAAAAAAGATTTCCATCATATGTAATCATGAAG
The DNA here is from genome assembly GCA_036927795.1 of Iris macrosiphon. NCBI lineage: Eukaryota > Viridiplantae > Streptophyta > Magnoliopsida > Asparagales > Iridaceae > Iris > Iris macrosiphon. Next base: position 146,957 of record JAYESA010000085.1, read on the forward strand.
ATGAAAAATCCTTTGTAGACTGGATTTCCATCATATATAATCATGATTAATAAAATTGTCTTCTTTTACACATCTGATGATTTTCCATATTTGCTGTGAGGAAGTCTGAATAGTGTGAAGCTTTGATATGTCTGAATAATTTTACGCCGACTCTGATAAAAGAATATCTGATCTCGTCTCATATTTTACGCATAACAGAAGACGTGTAGAAAACTCTTTAGCATTTAAGTTGAAGATTCAAACTGTCATGCTGTTTTGGACGAGGAGTCGTGTAGAATTCTGAACTGTCACTTCTCTGATATAAAGAATTCTTGTTCAGATTATCACCTTCAAGAATAGTTTCCCGAAAAATCCTTTGAAAATGGGCGAGAAATGTCTGTCGACCAAGCCATACTTGAACTTTTGTAAAGTATTCTGACTGGACTTTGGATGAACTTCCAAATGGCCCAAGAAGAATAGTCGTCTTCAATGCTGAACTCTGTGTATTTTAGGCACTTGGAATGTTTTGTAGCCAAAAAGGAGCATCTTCTGTATAAACCCTTATAATTGGCAGTCTGTAGTTTTCGAGCATAGAATTATAGATTTGTAGCCTCTGAGCATAAAAAGCTTCCGAGCGTGAAATCATAGATTTGTAGCCTCTGAGCGTAAAATCGTAGGTTTGTAGCCTCTCAAGCGTAAAAACTCCTGAGCGTAAAAGCATCTGAGTGTAAAACCATAGACTTATAGCCTCTGAGCGTAAAACCGTAGATTTGTAGCCTCTGAGCGTAAAAAACTCCTTAGCGTAAAAGTCATAGATCTGCTCTGCGCATAAATTCTAGATCCACTGACTGTCTGTCTTCCCTAAATGATAGGCTGACATGGTCCCAAATTATAACAGAATATTAAATATCGGATTTGGTTAGGGATTCGAAGAGTTATCCAAACTCTATAAATAGCCCAAGGACTGGAGAGAGAAATCTTTTATCTGTCTTCACAAAACCCTTGCTTTCCAGGAACCCTTCTTTTTTGTCTCTTTCTTGAGAACTCAGAATTGCCATGGCACCTAAACAGACTTCCACTGCTAAGGAAAAGAAGGTCGCTTCCTCTTCTCGCTCTACTGCTCAAGCACGAGCAACTCCTATTAGGCTGAATGAGCCTCGATCGGAATGCAGTGCTCCGCCGTCGAGCTGTGCTCCGAACATTACAGGTAGAGACTTCGGGAGAAAACAAAATCCTTCGCACACGTTGTACGTGCACGTGCAAGGTCATCTTTTGTACTGAAAGCCTCTTCGAGAAAGATGATGTACGGAGATATTTTATTATTACGTGCACATTCCTAATGTGTCGGCATAAAAACTCTAAATTTTTGCAGTCTGGCGTAAAAAAACTCAGACTGTCGAGATTTGGTGTTTACTACAAACTTTGAGTTTTACGCGCTGGATATGAATATCGGCGTAAAAATTTAAATTTTATCAATCTAGCGTAAAAGCTCAGATTGTTAGATACTGCCAACCTTGAGTTTTACGCAATGGAAAATAGTTTCCAGCGTAAGACTCAAATTTTGCAGTATTGGCATAAAAGCTTAGACTGATAATCTTTGGCGTAAAAGGCAAGAGTGTAGCGTCTAGTGTAGAAACTGACTTATTCTCTTGTATTTTGTAGTGGACTTGCAGATTTCTCCTTTGGCTGAAGTTATGGGCTCTGCTGCCGGGATGTTGAGCTCAAACTATTTAGAGGACTTGTCCCATGTGACATTCCCTATTTCTGGAGCCAATTATCCTGAAGAAAGGGGAACCCTTATCTCGTCCCAGGGAGAACACATGCTGCTGAGTATGATCAGTGGGGAGCCCCTGACATACATAGATGGGACGGAGTATAAGAAACCTGGTTTCTTATTCGGGGATGTTATCGACAAACAATCCCAGACCAAGCCCAAGAAGGAGGAATGGGTGTTTACTACTGAGGGCACGGTAATGTATCTGCCCAAGATACCCAGGGATTACCCTATCTCTGGGTTCTTCCACGCCACACATCCTAGGAAGATGATGTGGGTTCTGACTCCAGATCTTCGCGGTCGATCGGAGAAGATTTTATAAACAAGGAATACGACCGGGGGGCCTATATGAGCCGTCCTTCCGGCCCTGTTATGCCCTTTAGGGGATTACTGCCGGGTAGTATCCCGAGTGAGGATACGTCGCTGATCCAGCCGGTTCAGATGTCGATCTTCTACAATGACTTTATGGGGCAGGGAGGAATGTACCCCAGGGTCAACCCTCGGACCAGCGGATGGCTTAGCCCGGGGAATCTTTGATGGGTCAGTTTGACTGCCTGGGCCCTGAAGCATTTCCAGACGGAGCTGGAAAGTATTATTTTGTTCGCAGCTGTGAACGCCACAGGTGTTGGGCTGCCTGTCAACCCTAACTTATTTTTAGCCTTGATGGAGCAATATAACTCGCTTACCGGGACTTTTGCCACTCCGCTGGGTGAGTTGGGCTTAGCCCTTCATAAAATGGTAGAGATTTCAAGACTGCCAATGGGGGATGATCCTTCTGAAGAGTACGTCCCTACAAACAGGGAATTGAGGAATATAAACCCTCGGGCAGTGGCAGTATACCAAGAGTTGATGTGCCACTATCTTGCTTGCACCACTTTCTAAAAGGAGCCCTCTGATTTGGCTCACATCAACAAGTGGACAACCTATCTCTTCTTCCACCAGGCCCGAAATATTAAGCCGGACAAGGTGGTAGATAGCCGAGATAGCCCTTGAACCTCCTGAACATGCTCAATGCTAACACGGTCGATGACCTTATTGAAGACGCAGGGGCTTCAGATCATATTTTTGATGAGGGTATAGGGGGTTACCCTGAAGGCATAAAAGCCTTCAGTTATATGAGGCATTGTCGTAAGCCTCTGTCAAGAGAAGCTCAATTGGCTGGCTTCCTTTCTGTCTGGCTTCGTCGTTGGGTAGTGCCTGGCATCACGTTTGCAGATCGCATCCATCGCAACACTTTATGGCCTGCAGTGCATTTGGTGTTCGGAGTAAGACCGGGCCTGCTTCCTGCTATGGTATATAGAATACAAGCAGGCCTGAGGGCCCTTACTGATGGGCTGCTCGTGGATGAGACGCAGCATGAAGGATTTCCCCGAGTGGAATTACCATTCCTATACCAGATGGGATGGTTAATTCTTCATAACACCCGGGTGATGTCTCCCGGTCCTGCCAGCGGTTCAGGAAATAACTTCTTGTTGAATTACAAGAATTCCTCTTGGAACGTGACGACCGTTATAGATTGTCGACGGGCATTAAATATTGTCCACAGCTGGAAGCTCTTCTGAATCGTCCCTGTAAGCCCCCTGTTTTTCAGTAATTATTAATTTGATTTTTTCGTAATTTTCTGGGATTTTTTTGAGATTAAAACCTAGGCCTTTGGTAATTAAATGATTTTTAATTACTATTAATTAATAGTAAAATATTATGAAAATAATATTTTATGGTGTAAAATAGAAAACCGGACATAGGATAATTTTCTGTGAATTTATTGGACCCCGGAATCATTTATAAAGCCCTAAAAACTATTAAATAATTAAACCGAATTAAACCCTTAAATAAATCCGGTTCAATTGAACCAAACCAACTCAAACCAACCCGGACCGGATTACTGAACCAAACCCAAATTGTATCGGGTCGGGTCGGATCTTGACCCGAAACTCGAAAACCCGACAACCCGTACCCGCACTTAAATTCTAAGCGGGTCGGGCCGGATTCATGTGAACCCGACCCGCGGACCCGAACCCAACCCATGCCTGAACCCTAATCGGATTCCCCTCGGGATCACTGTAGCGGCCTTAAATACCCTCGACTTCCGTGCCTAGCCGTCTTTCTCGATTTCCACGCCCGCCGCCACGCCTGAACCCTAGCCGTCCCCTCGCCGGAACACTAGCTTCCCCCGTCATCTTCTTCCTCCAGACTCCACAGTCCAACCTCCTCCTCCATCTCGACCCCGACTCGATCCCCTCACAGTCGAACCTCTCCCATCATCGACCCTTGCCTGAACCCTAGACGACCCCGCCGACTCATCCTTCTTTATCCAACCGTAGCGCCGTCCCCGGCCATCACCATCTCCCTCCCTCATCTCTGGCCCGCCTCTCCCCAGAAATCTCCGCCTTCGGCCAGATCCATCCCCGAGACCCCATCACCTTCCTCCCTGACTCCGACATCCAGCCATCTCCCTCCCCGCTCGACCACCTCCTTCCTCAGCCCCTCGACCCGACCACCGACCTAACTTCCCCCCAACGTCGCCTCTGTCTCCGCCTCCAGAATCCCCAGCACCACCACCATCAAATTCCCGCGCCTCCACAACCTCCTCCGCCTCATCGACCACCGCCCTCGCCCTCGACGACCCTCGCCGAGCCCCAACCGCCCGACTCTGGCCTGCAGCAGCCAGCCAGCTGCTGCCCCACGGCCACCTGAGCAGCCCTGACCTTGCCGCTGCCGCCCGCGAGTGCCTCCCCGCTCGCCATGTGACCCGACACAACAGCCCTAGGCCGACTGTCCACTGCCCTGGCCCAGACACCGTGGACATGGCCAGGATACGAATCCCGTGTCGAATCGACCCTCGGACACGTGGAATTTAGCGTTCACGGAGCCCTGTTCAGGTATCGTTTTCTCTCGCCTCGTAACTCCATTTTTGTTTCTGTCAGTTGCTACGCGTAGGCTGTATAACCCTCTCGGTGCCCGTACAACCCGCTCGGTGCATCGCGTCCTGTGGTGATCGCACACAGCGATCCAAAAATAGGAAAAACAACGCTCTGTTTCACCCCGGAACTGAGTGCGCCCCGCCAAACGGGAAGACTTGGTCGCACGCGAACTTTATCGAAATGTGCGCGTCGATGATACGGACGTGTGGGATTTCGCAGAAGTTGATTTGGATGTGCGTGCACACCGAAATCAACGCGTATCCGCCGACACCGTCCCGTATCCGTCAGTTCTTGAATGCGCTGTAACTTTGTGTACACACATCGGATCGAGACAAAACTTGTGCCATCGGACTCGTAGCAATACGCTGGTCCTGTGACCCAAGTTTGGTCCGATTCTGAGAACGTTAACAAAATCACGTATCGTGGGCCCCACAAGCTCTACTTGACGTGCGATTTTGTGATCGGTTCATCGGAATCCAATTTTGGAAGTTCCGTTGGGTTCGTATCATCGTTCCTGACTTGTTGACACTAAGTTTGGCAAATTTGGAGACCTTTGACCTTAGCACGCTTTTCGGTGCAAAGTGGCCCACATGTGGACCCCGCTTTGGCCAGAAACTGTCTTTTTTGCCCTTGTGTCTAAATTAGACTCAAGGACAGGCATTTCTAGATATTTAATATTTTTTGAATCTAATGGTGATATTTATTTCAGCAACCGGAGTAGTACCTGCAGATCACACTGAGACCAGAGCTACAGTTGGAGCCAGGACCCCAGGCAAGTGTACCTTGCCAAACCCTGCAGCTTTGCTACTTATTTTCTTGACTTAGTTATACATCAGTGGGCAAGTATACCTTGCCGACTTTAAATTCCTTGTTGCATTTTCCTTGATTCATTTATATTGCTGTGCATGCTTGACCTAGGACCGTGTGACGTACTTAGCGTCCGATTATTAGTCAGGTGCCAACACCGTACGCGGTGTTGTGTATTGTCATCTAGAGTTGGACATTCGTGACCCCTTTACATTCTCGTACTTGTCTTAAAAAGTACACTATAACCCAGGACACTTAACACTATTCATGAGACAGGATCTTCCTAAGATATTCAAGGTGATTCTGTATAGGATACATGACTTGACATTGATATTATATTCCTAGACATTAGATAACTTGTGCATTAGATACGATCGTGCGTGACATAGACATGAGGCATTATGGACATAAGACGTATGATTACATTGGGTAGGGAGAGACACACAGGCTACAGGCTGATCATATATATACACCCCTATTATTGTGAGGCACAAGACTCTGAAGCCCGAGCTTGGCCCATTACTCATTATTACTGCTGCTATCGGCTCCCCGACACAGATCTTGTAGTGGCTTCAGCCTGAGTTCTAGTGCTGCTCTCATCTTGCATATCACTTATCTGGTTATTTAGTACTCCCTTATTATTCCATCTATTGTTGGAGAGACCCGCAGGCTACAGGTTGACTATATTATGTCGGCTACTCAGTCTCCCGCTGAGCTAGACCATCTCATGATACCACTGCTACCGGCTCCCCTACACAGAGCTTGTAGTTGTTTCAACCTGAGTACTATTGATGTTCTCTCTTGCATTTCACACAGATGATTACATACTTACCCTATTTATTTTATTATTTGCTGTACTGCATTTATTTTGGCATGAGCTTTCTTGTACCTTGCTATGTCCCCTGAGGACCTGGATCCGGATTATGTCCCCAGGATTTACAGACGAGATCTATCCTGAGGTATACGGGACCGCAGCAGGAGCAGATACAGGAGCTGATGCAGGAGCTGTACCGACCTTCGAGGACGAGATCACACCAGAGGACTTCTCCTGAGTATTGGCTTTATCTACTCATTTATTTCTATTTCCAGTTCCTTTATTTTCCAGTCTATTGCATTTATGTATCAGACTTGTTCTCGGATTATTCTCCAAGATACTTTTATTGAGATTTGTTAGTTATTCCTATTTGCATTATTCTGGCAATTGATCTGTGATTATCTGCTGTGGATGAGATTAGCATAGACTATGACTTGTATCATTGGACCTACTTATTCTTATATTACAGCTTAAGCATGCCCCGATGGATCCATTAAATTGGGTTTGTCCATTGGTGTATGCTGCTGGACATTAACACGCGTCCGGTCCCTCGGTATTTTGGGACTGGGGCGTGACATAGTTTTTGTGGTGGCCCATGCAGGTCAACGACTAAATTGTTCGATTTCAACTTAGGGACCGAGCAAGCCTGCAATAAGAATAGAATAAGTTTCTAGGATCTCATCCACTTGCTTGAAACATTCTTGATATCTATATCGGATTCAAATTAAATTCTTGACTTGTATCCTGCCTTGATTTCTGTACGCCTCTTATAGTTTATTTTGATGCAGAGCAATGGATTCACAAGCACGCGACGAGACTCATCCAGAATTACCATAAGGTGCTGTAATAACCAACGGAGATGAAGTAACACCAGTTAGTGAAGGTCCATCATCACAGCAAGCAAGTCAGCATGCCTCGAGAATTCAGGAAGATAACGTTCCACCAACGACACAGTTGGCTCCATCGACGCCTACCGTTCCACAAGGGCAGGCTATGGACGAACAACGAATGTTTCGAATGTTTTACGCGATGATGCAAGCTCATCAGAAGGTTCAGGAAGAAGCTCAGCAGATCCAAGCGGAGAAGTTCATCGATAGATTCATCTCAGAGTTACGAAAGTTAATCAGCCCCGCTGCAACTACCTTAGACGAGGATGTTCTTAGTACAGCAAGACCCATGGAGTATGACACAAGGATAGGGTCCAGCCAAAAGTGGCCGTATGCATCAGCACCAGACCAAGCACAACAAGAAAGAGTTGCAAAGCGATCACAGATGAATCCACTACCAAGAGCAGCACCCAGAGCCTTATTTCTTCCTACTTGTCAGCATTGTCACAAGAAAGGCCATATTGAGAAAGAGTGCAGACGCAAGTTAGGATTATGCTTGATTTGCGGAACCAATCAACACTTATCCAAGGATTGTCTTCAGCATCGAGAGAAAGCATTGACGATTCATCAACCAGCCACATCAGCACCAGCCGGAGCACCACAGGAAGAAGCTACAAAGAGACCTCACATGCACCAGCCATCAGAAATATCTCCGCAGGCACTACCTATCTGTCAATATTGTCGCAAGCGAGGCCATATTGAGGACGAGTGCAGACGAAAAAGGAAAGTATATTTAGCTTGCGGATCCAGTCAGCATCCATTAAAGGAATGCCCTGAGCGTCGAAAAAGAGCGCTAATGTCACCAGCACCAACGCCAGCCTCTCCAGCATTGGAAGCACCGCAAACGAGAGTTGAAGGAGTCAGACCACCAGTCCCAGGAGGGAATCAGCCGAGGCCACCCTTAGTACCACAAACAACACTCTTCCAGCAGGCTCAACAGCAGCAGAGGAATCAACTGCAAGAACGCGAACAAGCCCCATCAATAACTTTGGAAGACGCGCAGACCTATGGAGTAGCTAATGCGCGTAATTTGTCGTAGTTATCTGTTTATCGATTTGTTTATCTCGTGCCTATTGGTTCGTGACCTCAGCCTTAACCTATGTAATTTTGAACTTGCTCATAATTGATAACCGTAGAGATGGTAGTCTCTTTTGTTAATTGCTTATTTTGTTTTGTCTTTGTGAACTTGAATTAAGTTGTACCTCCTTTCATCATCATCTAGCGTACTTATATTTGTTGTACTACCTTGACTTATGCTGCTATATTATAGCCTAGTTTTTACAAGCCTATTCTTTATCAAGCTTGTTCAGGACATATATGTTATTGGGCCCTGATCAACCCCACTAATACAATTGTCTATTCAGAATCAATGTATTATGGTCTGATCAACCTTAGTGCATTTTGGTTCGCTCTTCGCACGTCTAATTCACGTGGATTTAGATATATAGTTGAATAGTATACATGCCCTCTAGATATGTCTGAGCATATCGTATCAGTTACATAACTGTACTAATATGAGCATGCGAACAAAGGATTACTAGAATAGGATTTCAATCCACAATTGTCTTGACAAATCCCATTTGAATTCGTTAAACGCCTTGATCCTGATACTTCTATTCTATTACCTCACCCTTGAACTCTTTATTATTGATCTTCATCTTCCCTTATTTTGGAACGACGAAACCTCGTGTTTGGTATAAGTTTGATATATAGACAGTACTAGATATACCCCACAGGCCGGTCGCATTGTTGATGACCCTTTTATATATGATTAAGGCATATCATAGGTGATATGTTTGGTGTTAAAGACTGGAGGATTTAATAACATGATTAAATAAGTTGGGGGATAGCTTTATTAGATGTATAGCCTTAGATGATAGATGGGTAAATTCTAAGTTGGGTAGAGACCGCAATGTCAACTTGAGAGAAATCCTTTAGACGGTAAACAAGTGAGATTGGATAGAGAGAGCCCTACCATATTTTAATTTTGAGGACAAAATTTTTATAAGTTGGGTAGATTGTAAGCCCCCTGTTTTCAGTAATTATTAATTTGGATTTTTCGTAATTTTTCAGGATTTTTCTGGGATTAAAACCTAGGCCTTTGGTAATTAAATGATTTATAATTATTGTTAATTAATAGTAAAATATATGAAAATAATATTTTATGGTGTAAAATAGAAAACCGGACATAGGGTAATTTTCTATGAATTTATTGGACCCCGGAATCATTTATAAAGCCCTAAAAACTATTAAATAATTAAACCGAATTAAACCCTTAAATAAATCCGGTTCAATTGAACCAAACCAACTCAAACCAACCCGGATCGGATTACTGAACCAAATCCAAATTGTATCGGGTCGGGTCGGATCTTGACCCTAAACCCGAAAACCCGACAACCCGTACCCGTACTTAAATACTAAGCGGGTCGGGCCGGATTCATGTGAACCCGACCCGCGGACCCGAACTCAACCCATGCCTGAACCCTAATCGGATTCCCCTCGGGATCACTGTAGCGGCCTTAAATACCCTCGACTTCTGTGCCTAGCCGCCTTTCTCGATTTTCACGCCCGCTGCCATGCCTGAACCTTAGCCGTCCCCTCGCCGGAACCCTAGCTTCCCCCGTAATCTTCTTCCTCCAGACTCCACAGCCCAACCTCCTCCTCCATCTCGACCCCGACTCGATCCCCTCATAGTCGAACCTCTCCCATCATCGACCCTTGCCTGAACCCTAGACGACCCCGCCGACTCATCCTTCTTCATCCAACCGCAGCGCCGTCCCCGGCCATCACCATCTCCCTCCCTCATCTCCGGCCCGCCTCTCCCCAGAACTCTCCGCCTTCGGCCAGATCCGTCCCCGAGACCCCATCACCTTTCTCCCTGACTCCGACCTTTAGCCATCTCCCTCCCCGCTCGACCACCTCCTTCCTCAGCCCCGCTCGACCCGACCACCGACCTAACTTCCCCCCAACGTCGCCTCTGTCTCCGCCTCTAGAATCCCCAGCACCACCACCATCAAACTCCCGCGCCTCCAGAACCTCCTCCGCCTCATCGACCACCGCCCTCGCCCTCACGACCCTCGCCGAGCCCCAACCGCCCGACTCTGGCCCGCAGCAGCCAGCCAGCCGCTGCCCCGACCTAGCCCGGCCGTCGAGCGCCGCCCCACGGCCACCTGAGCAGCCCTGACCTTGCCGTTGCCGCCCGCGAGCGCCTCCCCGCTCGCCACGCGACCCGACACAACAATCCTAGGCCGGCCGTCCGCTGCCCTAGCCCGGACACAGTGGACACGGCCAGGACACGAATCCCGTGTCGAACCGACCCTCGGATACGTGGAATTCAGCGTTCATGGAGCCCTGTTCAGGTATCATTTTCTCTCGCCTCGTAACTCCATTTTTGTTTCCGTCAGTTGCTACGCGTAGGCTGTATAACCCTCTCGGTGCCCATACAACCCGCTCGGTGCATCGCGTCCTGTGGTGATCGCACACAGCGATCCAAAAACAGGAAAAATAATGCCCTGTTTTACCCCGGAACTGAGTGCGCCCCGCCAAACGGGACGACTTGGTCGCACGCGGACTTTACGAAACGTGCACATCGTTGATATGGACGTGTGGGATTTTGCAGAAGTTGATTTGGATGTGCGTGAACACCGGAATCAACGCGTATCCGCCGACATCGTCCCGTATCCGTCAGTTCTTGAACACGCTGTTATTTTGTGTACACACGTCGGATCGAGACGAAACTTGTTCCATCGGACTCGTAGCAATACGCTGTTCCTGTGACCCAAGTTTGGTCCGATTCTGAGAATATTGACAAAATTGCGTTTCGTGGGCACCACAAGCTCTACTTGACGGGCAATTTTGTGATCGGCTCATCGGAATCTAATTCTGGAAGTTCCGTTGGGTTCGTATCATCGTTCCTGACTTGTTGACACTAAGTTTGGCAAATTTGGAGACCTTTGACCCTGGCACGCTTTTCGGTGCAAAGTGGTCCACATGTGGACCCCGCTTTGGCCAGAAATTGTCATTTTTGCCTTTGTGTCCAAATTAGACTCAAGGGCAGGCATTTCTAGCTATTTGATATTTTCTGAATCTAATGGTGATATTTATTTCAGCAACCGGAGTAGTACCTGCAGATCACAATGAGACCAGAGCTACAGTTGGAGCCAGGACCCCAGGCAAGTGTACCTTGCCAAACCCTGCAACTTTGCTACTTATTTCCTTGACTTAGTTATACATCAGTGGGCAAGTATACCTTGCCAACTTTACATTCCTTGTTGCATTTTCCTTGATTCATTTATATTGCTGTGCATGCTTGACCTAGAACCGTGTGACGTACTTAGCGTCCGATTATTAGTCGGGTGCCAACACCGTACGCGACGTTGTATATTGTCATCTAGAGCTGGACATTCGTGACCCCTTTACATTCTCATACTTGTCTTATCAAGTACACTATAACCTAGGACACTTGACACTATTCATGAGACAGGATCTTCCTGAGATATTCAAGGTGATTCTGTATAGAAAACATGACTTGACATTGATATTATATTCCTAGACATTAGATGACTTGTGCATTAGATACGATCGTGCGTGACATAGACATGAGGCATCATGGACATGAGACGTGTGATTATATTGGGTGGGGAGAGACACACAGGCTACAGGCTGATCATATATATACACCCCTATTATTGTGAGGCACAAGACTCTTAAGCCCGAGCTTGGCCCATTACTCATTATTACTGCTGCTACCGACTCCCCGACACAGAGCTTGTAGTGGCTTCAGCCTGAGTTCTAGTGCTGCTCTCATCTTGCATATCACTTAGCTGGTTATTTAGTACTCCCTTATTGTTCCATCTATTGCTGGAGAGACCCGCAGGCTACAGGTTGACTATATTATGTCGGCTACTCAGTCTCCCGCTGAGCTAGACCATCTCATGATATCATTGCTACCGGCTCCCCTACACAGAGCTTGTAGTTGTTTCAACCTGAGTACTATTGATGTTCTCTCTTGCATTTTACACAGATGATTACATACTTACCCTATTTATTTCATTATTTGCTACACTGTATTTATTTTGGCATGAGCTTTCTTGTACCTTGCTATGTCCCCTGAGGACCTGGATCCGGATTATGTTTCCAGAATTTACAGACGAGATCTATCCCGAGGTATACGGGACCGCAGCAGGAGCAGATACAGGAGCTGATATAGGAGCTGTACCGACCTTCGAGGACGAGATCACACCAGAGGACTTCTCCTGAGTATTGGCTTTATCTACTCATTTATTTCTATTTCCAGTTCCTTTATTTTCTAGTCTATTGCATTTATGTATCAGACTTGTTCTCGGATTGTTCTTCGAGATACTTTTATTGAGATTTGTTAGTTATTCCTATTTGTATTATTCTGGCAATTGATCTGTGATTATCTGCTGTGGATGAGATTAGCATAGACTGTGACTTGTATCATTGGACCTACTTATTCTTATATTACAGCTTAAGCATGTCCCGATGGATCCATTAAATTGGGTTTGTCCATCGGTGTGTGCTTTTGGCCATTAACACGCGCCCGATCCCTCGGTATTTTGGGACTGGGGCGTGACAGTTCCCCCTGTACATATCAATCAACAGGGGAAGAAACTTAAAGACGGGGGCCATGGGAGGACCATTCTTTCTCTTGAAGTCTTCTACTGGTTGGTCTGTATTAGACCTTCCCATTTTCTGTACAGAAGCAACGACCACTGCTACCTGGAGCCTTATTTGCCCAGTCGGTTTGCCAGGAAGTTTGGGTACGATCAGTTGCATGTAGGAAATGCCATTACCAGCTTCAAGTCCAAAGGTGGACTTATTGATGGAGCCAGAGGATGGCGGTACTTCATCACGGGCTGTACTGGTACAACTTTTGCTGTGCCCGTGACTTCTCTTTTTATGGAGTTGCGCATCCTTCACTTATATGCGCAGTTCTATGCGTCCATAAATACCTTCCATCATGATTTTGATGTGCATGGAAGTTTTAGGATGCCCTCTCATCGGTCTACTGCAAAGGAGGAGGTTCCGTCTGTTTCCTCGGATGAGAATGAGGACCGGGACAGACGAGTTCTTGATGATAATACCGAGGGGCGTAATAGCTCTGCCAGCAGAGCCTCTCGTTATCCCCCAGAAACGGAAGGCTTCCACTCCGAAAGAGCCTTTCCCTCGCAAGAAAAAGATTGCCAGAGGTCCAAAAAGGGCTTCCACCAGGGGGGCTCCTAGGAGCGAGCCTGTCGTCTCCCCTGTTAGGGATGATTCTTTGATTAGAGGTCCTTCACCTTTTAGAGAGGGGACTTCCATGGTTTCGGCTGGCTGTGCCGGAGATTCTTTGCTCGAGATCGCTGCTACTACAGCTTCTGGTAGTGCTATGAGATCGCCTCCGAGGCCGAGCATAGTAAGATTCTATATACCTTTATCCAGACCAATAATGGTAGTAACCCCTACTTCGTCTATAAGTATTTCCAGCAAGATTCCACCCGATGAGCCTCGAGTGGATCTTGGTGAAGACTGGGAAGACTATCCGCCAGTGTCAGTTGGTGTACCCTTTTTTCCAGGTATGACAGCTCGCTTAGCATTATTAAAAAATGATTTAGTTATACTGGCTGCGGACGCGACATATATACCATCGACCATGGGTAAATATTGTCTTTACGTCTCTTTTAGGAAAATTAACATCAGATTGATATTAACTTTCTCTTGTCTTCTTTTCAGGTAAAGACATCTCAGGGGAGGGCGGAGTTGACGCAACCTTTGACTTTGTTGCAGATACTGCCGATGAAACGGCGGTGTTTGATATCGAAGAGGCATGCTTTGAAGTTGTCGATCCTTCGTCTGCAACGTTATTGAGTGTCGTCTCGCCAACGACAGTCCAGGTACCTTCAGAGGAGGATGAGCCCATCATTGCGACTGTGCCTCCTCCGTCGAGTATGCCAACAACTTCAACTGTTGCTGGTGTTCATTCTTTTTTTGCGCCATTTGTAGAGGCAACGACCATGGCAACATCCTCTGCGATCATTCCTGGAAGGAGATTTCCCGGTATCGCAGCCACTCCTAACGTGCATCCGGTCTTCGATATGCTGATTGAACAATATACCAGCCTGTTCTATCTCAGTTCGAAGGAGTTGATTTCCATGGTGCTAGAGAAGAACATGAGCTTTGATAATCTGCTGACGTCCTCCCAGCTTGCGATAGCACCGATCAGAAATTTTAACGATGCTGGACGAGCTGATGCGCTAGAACAAATAGTTAATAGTTTGGAACAACCCATTAATGAGTATTTGCAACTATATCGAGGCAACGTCGATGAGATGATTCAGGCCAAGTATGACTCCTTGACTGTGAAGCTTGCTGAACAGATGGAATGCTTAAGCAAATCTATCCAGGCACAACAGCAGGAGATGGATAAAGAGCAGGCCGTCTTGGAGGAGGTTATTCCTCAGCTAACCCAGTGCGAGTCCGAACATGAGGGAAATGAAGCGAGGGTCCATAAATTGGAAGCTAAACTCGCTAAGGCAAAGGAGTGGGCTCTCCAGTCATTGGCAGCTCGAGATAAGTTGAAGGACCGAATGGATATAGCTCAGCGGAACTTGGTACATGTGGGTGTCATTCGTGCCGATTATATACATGCTCAGTCCGAACTATCCCTCCTGAGTGATGACGAGGCACGACTGGAATGGGCTCGCGCTAACATCTTGGACTCCAAGAATGAGAGGATGATCGTTTTGGGGCAGCAGATTCGTGATTTGACTGCTCTTCTCCAATAATGTTCTTTTTGCTTTTCTATGTAATTCGCTCTTTCCGGAGATAATAAAGAGACTTTACCTGACTTTGTGGACCCATCATTTTTGAATATAAATGATAGGCTAGGGTTAAAGTGATATCAGAGGTAATATGGACGTGATATACTTTCGATAAGTTTCAGCTGGATATATCTATTCAGAGGTTATATGGACATGATAGAATATGATCCAACTAAATTTGTATACAAAATACTATCAGAGGTAATATGGACGTGATAAGTTTTGAAGTTCCAAATTAGTTAAACATATCTATTCAGAGGTTATATGGGCATGATAGAATATGATCCAACCAATCTTTATATGTAATATTGTCAGAATAAGATCTTCGCCATACTCCTTTGAGCAAAGGAGATTAAGCGTAGTACCTCTTCAGAAATTTACCGTTGATAGGAGCCATTATCAGATCTCCGTTAGGCTTGGCTAATATGTAGGCGCCATTTGAAAACGTCGTTTTAATCACATAAGGGCCCTCCCACTTGGGCTGGAATTTACCCTTACTTTTGTGTGTAATGATCATTGGCCTCTTCACAGCTAGAACTATCTCGCCAATTTTGAACACTCTCTCCTTCACTTTTTGATTAAAAGCTCTGAAAATACGTGCCTGGTAGAACGCAATACGCTGCTGAGCTTGAAGGCATTTCTCGTCCAATCCTTCTAGCTCTTGAAGCCGTAGTCGATCATTATTTTCCTGAGTCAACCCATTAGCCACTGCTATTCTGAGTGATGGAATTTGGATTTCGATGGGGAGAACTGCTTCACATCCGTAGACTAATGAGAATGGGGTACAACCCGTCAGTGTTCGTACCGTTGTGCGATATGCCCAGAGAAATTCCCCCAGCTTCTCATTCCAATCTCTTTTGTTCGAAGAAACAAACTTTTTTAAGAGTTTGATGATGGTTTTGATGAAGGCTTCCGCCAAACCATTAGCAGCCGGATTGTATGCCGTAGAGGCCATATTTTGTATCCGATTCTTATCGCAAAATCGGTAAAACGCTTGACTGATGAATTGAGGTCCGTTATCATGAATTATCCTTCGAGGTGTCCCAAAGCAATAAATTATATGGTGCTTGATAAAGCTGATCACGTTGGATGTCTTTACCTCAGCAAGGGGGATTGCCTCCACCCATTTAAAGAAGTAGTCCGTGATAGCCAATATGAACCGATGTCCTCTAGAAGAAGATGTATGAATAGGACCAATGATATCTATACCCCATGCTTCAAAAGGCCATGATGCAATCGTAGGATGTAAATGCTCAGAAGGCTGATGTATAAAATCTGCATGAACTTGACAGGCCTTGCATTGTCTTACATATTTCACGGCATCTGCAATCATAGTAGGCCAGTAGTAGCCCATCCTCCTGATACGATCCTGTAACTTAGGATCGGGTTGATGTGCTCCACATACACCGTCATGAGCTTCTCGGATAACTCGTTTTGCATAATCGTCGGAGAGACACCATAATAGCAGTCCATCGTATGTTCGACGATATAGACATTGTGAAGATGCATCAAAATAGAAGCATAATGATCGTCTTCTGATGGATACTACTTCTTTAGGATCCTCTGGTAAGATTTTGTTTGACACGAAGTCTATAAAGGGACTTCTCCAGTCTCTCTTAGGAGGAACCGTGTTTACAGCGTAGCTACGTTCTATGTGAAAGTTATTTTTCACACAAAATAAATCTCTGTTAAGAAGGATCACCGAATTCTGCCTTCTTATAGGAATAACTAGATCTGCAGCTAGGCTGGCCAGGGCATCAGCTTCCAAATTTTGAGATCGAGGCACGTGCTCTAGGAAGAATCCTCTGAAAGATATGACAATCTCGATCATTGCTTGGTGATAAGGAATGAGGTCTGGATTGCGGACTTCATATATTCCTCTGACCTGATTGACGATCAGCTGAGAATCACCAAAAGCTTGTAGGTATTCAACATCCAATTCTTTAGCAACTTGGAGTCCGATTAATAGAGCGTTATATTCTGCCACATTATTAGAGCAGGGTTCGCTAAGAGAATATGCTCGAAAGATGACGAGTTTATCAGGAGTGACCAGGACGATTCCTACTCCTGAAACCACGTTTCCCCTGGGACCAGTCCTAGAGGCACCATCGAAGAATAGCTGTCATGTATCACTTTTCATTGCGGAATTACATTCTACAACTTTGTCAGAAATGTCCTCGTATAGTTTAAAGATTTCTGGAATTGGATGAGCAGCTAAGAAATCAGCCAAGGCTTGGCCTTTGATGGACTTCTGAGGGACATACATCATATCATACGGTGTTAATAACATCGCCCAAGTCGCAAGTCAGGAATTAAGAACGCTCGGCTTGTTCATCAAAACCCGAAGAGGATTGATTCTGGAGATGATATGAATAGTTTGGCCCGTAACGTAATATCGCGTCTTCTGAATGGCGAACATTAGGGCCAAACATTCTTTTTCTACTGGATTGTACCGGTGTTCAGCTCCGACCATCATCCTGCTTAGATAGTCTATAGCCAGTTCAAGACCCTCATTGTTCCTCTGTACGAGAAGAGCCCCTAAAGAATAATCTATTGTGTAAACTCCCTCACCCAAAATAGGTATTTTGTGTGTATTTTATATTATTACATTTATTATAGTTTATTTTAAATATTGATTTTTTTATAGTATTCTCTTAGTTAATTAGAAAATAAATTTTATGATATATTTACTTATACAAATATTTATTTAGAATTATTTTTAGGCTATTTTAGATTTTTGGAGATTTTTCTAGAATTTTTTGGGTAATTAAAACAAAGGAAACGTAAAGTTTTAGGACTTTCATGATTTACTATGAGACCATACTTGCATATTGTTCCTACCAAATATTTATTTTAGTTTAAAATATTTAATTATATTTTTCTATAATTTATTTAGAATTTTAAGAAATTTATTTAGATTTTTAAAATTATTTAGGATTTATTTGGATATATATAGTCTTAATATTAGATAGATGCTAATTTAGTGTTAATAGATATTAATAAGATTTTATAAATTATTTGTATTATCTTTAATTATATTTAAGATTATAAATTATTGAGATAAATTCAAACTCTATTTTAAATTAATTCAAATCCTGAACCTACTAGGAAAGCAACCTCATGCATATCATATCCTTATTTAAATTCATCATAATCCTATTCAAATTAACCAATCCTAGTCGTATTTAATTAAGTAGTGTCCACCATTATAAATACCTCATCCTTCATATTTTTCTTCCCCAAATTTCTTTCTTTTTCGTCAAAAAATAGTCAAAATTCGTAATAAATTCAGCCTCATTTTCTACTAGTTATGACGAATTAAAAGGACTATATCTCCTAGTTCCGGACTCCAAACGAGGCCTAGTGTTTTTTGTTAGAACGATATTGAGGTTAGATTTCTGATTATATAAATTTTTTTTACGAAATTATGAGTATTAAATTCTAAAAAATTCGTAGAGCACAGTATGTCCGAAAATAGACGTGTTTCGATATTTTTGCGATTCTGGGAGAACCAGGAATCAGAATCACTAACCGTTTAAAGTTTAGGAAAGCTAATGTCGAGATCATCGACATATATTTTTCCCAGAATTTATTTTGAAGTATTTACATACTGTTAATTCTGTAGAACTTTTAGGTTAGAATTTAACCATCGGTGCACAATACAAAATTTGTATGTGCCATAATTCCCAAACGAATTTGAATTCGGATGAGCCATAAATTCTATTATGTTTTTGATGATGAAATCTACAGGAAGTCATGCATAAAAGTCGAGTTTGTATCGGTTGACTTTTTGGTCAACAGATCGCCTCGATTTGCGTGCCATGAGTCTCGAGTTGATAAAATTCAGTTTTTTTGGACAAAATTTAGGAATTAACATAAAAATCAGAATAATAAGATTAAAATAGGATTTTAGAGTAATTATTTCAGAATTAAATAAATTAAAATAAATTATCTTTTGACGTGATAAATTTGTAATACGTAGGCTATTTGGACTGTGACTTGGACTCTAATTCATACCAACAGCAGGATCCCAGGCAAGATAGCTTGCCAAATTATTTACAGTACTTTGCATGCTATTTATATTTCTTTTTATTTATTTTATTTCTGTATAGTTCTTGCATGTGTAGTTTTTCTCCAGTCATTACTATGTATTAGATATGTTGACACACACATGGCACCTAGTATCATGGGAGGACAATCATTAGGCATATGGGCTTTTAACCACTCTGGTAAACTGTAGTATATAGTTCACACTACGGACGTGTGTCGCGCTGGTCGCTACCCCTGAGGTATGTCAATTTCTGTAGAGTCGCGCTGGTCGCTACCCCAGAGGTATGTCGATTTCTGATGTCCATTGACGGGTGTGTGAGTTGTGAGGCTTAGATCGAGTAGCCTACCCTTGCCCATACGTCGAAAAGTTGTCCTCATTTGCATTCATATAGATTGTCTTGTACAGCGTACTTATTTATTTTCAAACCATATGCATGTTTACTGTATTCAAATTGGCTCGTATTTTCTGTATCTTGTTACGTCCCTCTGAGGACCTGGTCCGCTGCCAGGTGTATCTTTTCTTGAGTATTTACAGAAGCGCAGATTTGGATGGTTACATGTGATCCGAGGATATCTTCTCTTCGAGCTGTGATGGATAGCTGGTATTCTTATATTGTGTTGTGGTGTTGTACTCATATTGTATTTGCTCTTATATTCGAGTTGGTAGTGGATTTGTTTCCATCCAACTATTATCCTTAGATACTTCTTATTGAGATCTAGTTTCATAGAAACTGGTTATTTATTTCTATATGATTTTGGTGGATGAGATTTAGATTTTACCCTGTGACTTGTATTACATTTTATACCACTTGTGGATTTTATATTCATATTACAGCGTACGTATGGATTTGGTTTCCATATATTAGAGTTGCCATATCCATGCGGCTGGCATGCTTACGTGTCCTAGTCCTACGTATTTTTGAGACTGGGGCATGACATATTTTTATGGTGGCCCATGCAGGTCGAGAGCATATTGTCTCGGTTACGTTACTGTACCGAACAAGCCTGTACCTAGGACTAGAGTATAGGATCTCATCCATAATTGACTGTGATTCATCTCCTCATATCTGTCCTATTTTGAATAATTGTATCCTGCTTGATTCATGTGCTTCCCTAATAGTTCCTTGAGTATAGTCTTCTGCTAGAATATAGGAACTCTTGTTATTAGGATGATAATTAGAGTAGCACACCTATTAAGAATACAACGAGAATATAGACACACCACTAAGTTTAGAATATCTAGTGAACCTAGAATTCCTTATCTTTAGATTGTTATACCATTACCCCTTGATGTATTAAGAAGACTTGAGAGTAATATAGACACTACTAGAGTTAGTTAGAAGTTTTACCATAATGTTTGACACCTAGTATCACATAGTCTTTTGACCTATTAATTGAAGTGTAACCGAATGATATTTATCGCATGCTAGCAAAAGACGACAGTGTTTATTCAGACCATAGAATTTAGAGGTCCTTGCCCTATTTGGTCGACTAGCGACTTAGATAAGGAGGTTGTATGATAACTGTAGAGATTGTAGAGTCTTTTATTATTATTGCTTATGTTATTTTTGCTTTTGCGAACTTGAATTATTTTGTAACTTCTCACATCATAATCCAGCGTTATATTTTCTCTGCTACCTTGAATTATGCTGCTATTATAGCCTAGTTTTTGCAAGCTTAATCTTATATCGAGCTTGTTCATGACATATGTGTTATTGGGGCCTGATCAACCACACTAATATAAATTGTCTAATCAGAATCAGTGTATTATGGTCTAGCTAGCCATAATGCGCTTGATTCGTCCTTTGCAATAGTATTTTACGTGGATTGAGATGTATAGTGGACCAGTAGATAAATATACTTACCCTCTAGATAGGACAAAGCATATCATATCAAGTACATAACTGCACCGATGTGAGCATGCAAATAGAAAATTACCAAATTAAGATTTCAATCCACAACTGTCTTGACAATTCCTATTTGAATTCTTTAAATGCTTTGATTCCCATACTTCCATTCTATTACCCCTCCTTGAACTCTTTTCCGTTGCTTTTCGTCTTCCCTTGTTTCGGAAAGACGAAATCTCGTGCTTGGATATAAGTGATACACGGATAGTACAAGATATACCCCATAGGCCAATCACATTATTTTGTGACTATCTTTCATAATTGATTAAGGGCATATCACATATGATATATTTGGTGTTAAAGTTTTGAGGATTGAATGACGTGAGAAAATAAATTGAGGAATATTTTTCTTAAGTGTAAGAGCCTTATGTGATAGATGGGTAAATTCTAAGTTGGGTAAAAATTACATTATTAAACTTGAGGAGAATTCTTTTAGATTGTGATCAAGTAGGATTAGATTAAGAGATTAAGTCCTTTTAAATGTGAAGAATTTTAAAAGAAGGATTAAGATAATAAGGATTTAATGAATTTTAAAAATCTTGATATTGAGGATCCAATATTTATACTTTGAGCACATGATTTAAATTTTGAATATTGAAGGATGAATCATCGATTTAAATTTTTAGGATAAATATAGAATTTCAGACTTGAACAACTGGTGAATTAGATTTAAATTTTATAATTTGATGATTTAAATTAAAAGTTTAATTTTGATTGTTGGGTTACCTATTTGAAATATTGAGGATGTAAATTGAGTTTAAATATTTGAAGAGTACAAAATTCTTAATCTGAGAATAGGAATAAGATTTGATTAGAATTGTTTATTGTTCAAAGTCTAGAGGAGATTATGATAGTTGGAAATGGTGATATAAATTTTGATGTGGGATGTCATATAGACTTGAGTTAGATTTGAATGTTGATTATAAAAAAAAATCGAGAAGAGATTACGACAGGTTGAATTTTGATTTAAACAGTGGTTATGTTAATTTTGAAGTGATCGCGATAGATTTGAATAGATTTTATTATTTAAAATTTTGGAAGAGATTGCGATTGACGTACCTTATGTATGAATGTGAAGGATTTAACAAATTATGCCTTATTTTAATTTTGAGGACAAAATTGTTTTAAGTTGGGTAGATTATAAACTCCCTCACCCAAAATAGATATTTTGTGTATATTTTATATTATTATATTTATTATAGTTTATTTTAAATATTGATTTTTTTAGAGTATTCTCTTAGTTAATTAGAAAATAAATTTTATGATATATTTACTTATACAAATATTTATTTAGAATCATTTTTAGGCTATTTAAGATTTTTGGAGATTTCTCTAGAATGTTTTGGGTAATTAAAACATAGGAAACGTAAAGTTTTAGGACTTTCATGATTTACTATGAGACCATACTTGCATATTGTTCCTACCAAATATTTATTTTAGTTTAAAATATTTAATTATATTTTTCTATAATTTATTTAGAATTTTAAGAAATTTATTTAGATTTTTAAAATTATTTAGGATTTATTTGGATATATATAATCTTAATATTAGATAGATGCTAATTTAGTGTTAATAAATATTAATAAGATTTTATAAATTATTTGTATTATCTTTAATTATATTTAAGATTATAAATTATTGAGATAAATTCAAACTCTATTTTAAATTAATTCAAATCCTGAACCTAATAGGAAAGCAACCTCATGCATATCATATCCTTATTTAAATTCTTCATAATCCTATTCAAATTAACCAATCCTAGTCGTATTTAATTAAGTAGTGTCCACCATTATAAATAGTCAAAAAATAGTCAAAATTTGTCATAAATTCAGCCTCATTTTCTACTAGTTATGACGAATTAAAAGGACGATATCTCCTAGCTCCGGACTCCAAACGAGGCCTAGTTTTTTTTGTTAGAACGATATTGAGGTTAACTTTCTGATTATATAAATTTTTTTTACGAAATTATGAGTATTAAATTCTGGAAAATTCGTAGAGCATAGCATGTCAAAAAATAGACGTGTTTCGATGTTTTTACGATTTTGGGAGAACCAGGAATCAGAATCATGAACCGTTTAAAGTTTCGGAAAGCTAATATCAAGATCATCGACATATATTTTTCCCAAAATTTATTTCGAAGTATTTACATACTGTTAATTCTGTAGAACTTCTAGGTTAGAATTTAACCATCGGTGCACAATACAAAATTTGTATGTGCCATAATTCCCAAACGAATTTGAATTCGGATGAGCCGTAAATTCCAGTATATTTTTGATGCTGAAATCTATAGGAAATCATGCATAAAAGTCGAGTTTGTATCGGTTGACTTTTTGGTCAACGGATCGCCTCGATTTGCGTGCCATGAGTCTTGAGTTGATAAAATTCAGTTTTTTGGACAAAATTTAGGAATTAACATAAAAATCAGAATAATAAGATTAAAATAGAATTTTAGAGTAATTATTCCAGAATTAAATAAATTAAAATAAATTATCTTTTGACGTGATAAATTTGTAATACATAGGCTATTTGGACTGTGACTTGGACTCTGATTCATACCAACAGCAGGACCCCAGGCAAGATACCTTGCCAAATTGTTTACAGTAATTTGCATGCTATTTATATTTATTTTTATTTATTTTATTTCTGCATAGTTCTTGCATGTGTAGTTTTTCTCCAGTCATTACTATGTATTAGATATGTTGACACACACATGGCACCTAGTATCATGGGAGGACAATCATTAGGCGTATGGGCTTTTAACCACTCTGGTAAACCATAGTATATAGTTCGCACTACGAGCATGTGTCGCGCTGGTCGCTACCCCAGAGGTATGTCGATTTCTGTAGAGTCGCGCTGGTCGCTACCCCAGAGGTATGTCGATTTCTGATGTCCATTGACGGGTGTGTGAGTTGTGAGGCTTAGATCGAGTAGCCTACCCTTGCCCATACGTCAAAAGTTGTCCTCATTTGTATTCATATAGATTGTCTTGTACAGCGTACTTATTTATTATCAAACCATATGCATGTTTACTGTATTCAAATTGGCTCATATTTTCTGTATCTTGTTACGTCCCTCTGAGGACCTGGTCCGCTGCCAGGTGTATCTTTTCTTGAGTATTTGCTGGAGCACAGATTTGGATGGTTACATGTGATCCGATGATGTCTTCTCTTCGAGCTATGATAGATAGCTGGTATTCTTATATTGTGTTGTGGTGTTGTACTCATATTGTATTTGCTTTTATATTCGAGTTGGTAGTGGATTTGTTTCCATCCAACTATCATCCTTAGATACTTCTTATTGAGATCTAGTTTCATAGATACTGGTTATTTATTTTTATATGATTTTGGTGGATGAGATTTAGATTTTACCCTGTGACTTGTATTACATTTTATACCACTTGTGGATTTCATATTTATATTACAGCGTGCGTATGGATTTGGTTTCCATATATTGGAGTTGCCATATCCATGCGGCTGGCATGCTTATGTGTCCTAGTCCTACGTATTTTTGGGACTGGGGCGTGACACATTGCTCGAACATACAGCAAAAATGGTCTTCCTATGACGGGAGGCACCAGAACTGGAGGATTGGTGTGGTAGCATTTAATATCATTAAACGCTTGCTGACAGACTTCATCCCATACGAATGATACCCCTTTCTTCATCAGGTGAGAAAAAGGCTGACATCTCCCAGAGAGGTTGGATATAAATCTCCTGATATAAGCCAAACGACCTTGAAATCCCTTGAGTTCCCTCAGATTATGGGGTGGTCGCATTTCTAAGATATCCTTCACTTTATCAGGGTCCACTTGAATGCCTTTAGCGGTAATGACAAATCCCAGAAATTTGCCACTGGATACACCAAGAAAGGACTTTGTAGGATTCATTTTGAGTTAATGTTGGCGCATTAACTCGAATACTGTCTTCAAGTCTTGGATGTGATTATCCTTGAGGCAGCTTTTGACAGCAATATCGTCTACGTAACATTCCACTGTTTTGTGAAAGTACTCATGGAATATGTTACTCATAGCTCGTTGATACGTAGCCCCGATATTCTTCAGTCCGAAAGGCATAACCGTATAGCAATATACCCCCAATGGTGTCCGGAAGGAAATATGCTTCTCATCTTCAGGATTCATCTTAATCTGATTATATCCTGAGAATCCGTCCATGAAAGACATGCGCTTAAAACCGTACGTATTATCGATCATGACGTCTGTAATGGGAAAAGGAAACTCATCTTTAGGGCAGGCTGCATTCAGATCTCGGAAATTGATGCAAACACACACTTTTCTACTTTTCTTCATGACAGGGACAACATTGGCGACCCAGTCAGGATGTTGTTTTTTCCGGATGAACCCACAGGCTATTAGCTTCTTGATTTCAGCTTCAATGGCCTCCATTATATCCGGGCAGAACCGGCATTGGTGTTGCTTCACAGGCTTCGAATTGGGCCGTATGCTAAGTTTAAGGGTAGCCACTTTTGGATCAAGACCTGGCATATCCTCATAATTCTACGCAAAGACATCGATATATTCTTTTATCAGCTAGATTATTTCTTTCCTTTCTTCTTCGAAAAGATTGTTACTGATAAATATCGACTTTGGTGAAAGTTCATCCCCAACATCGATTTGGATAACTTTATCTTCGGTGGACGGTTCTCTCTGCTCGAACCGGAGTTCCCATTGTGTATCCATTTATTGTGCCCAGGAGTTATTTTCAAACGATTCAGATTCTTATTCGTCTGCTTCGAGAGAATATGTCAATACCATATTTACTGATAATGCTCGTTCGAGATCATCATACGAGCCGGAGGCCGATGAGCCATCTTGAGAAGAGGAAAAGATATCCTCACTTGACTCAGAAGTTGCAAGAGAAGTGGTATATCCTAACCCAAAATGAGTTGGTTGACAGTAGGGATCACCATGCAACAACATTCGCTTGCCTTTCCCATAGTTGAGGCCTAGTTCTGACTTCAGATCATAACCCATACTTTGTATAATCTTCAAAGCTTGCGGGCTATATCTGTGAACTTGCATTTTCCCAACATCGGACTCGTGAGAGTCTTCTTGTACAATCGGTCTATTGTGTATGCAACCGAAGACTATTGGATGCTGATTGCTGTGAGTAGGTGGGATAATAAAGATAGAATCTTCATGTGGTCCATATGTCGTGATGACATTAGATGTTGACGCCACTTCCCTCACATACGGATGATAGGAGTCTATAGCTTCCAAGAATTTTTGTGCTATAGGTTCTATATCATTATGGGGGGAGGGTTCCTGATTTGGAATTTGAGCGTCAGTATACTGGAAAAGAGAACCTTTATTATCGTCAGAAACCACATTTCCGGTTGTATTTACATCAGTCGGCTGTTTGTTGCGCCTGAGGTTGATGACCAAAGGTGGAAGCTTCTGGTTCAAAGTGATCACTAGGGGATCACTTTCTTCTTCCGATTTGGTTTTGTTCAAGTGGATAGCCATGGGTTCCATGACTTTCGGATGGGTAATCCGCCCTTTCACCTGGATCGGCAGGGGTTGCTCGGCAGAGGGTTCTTTCGACTCCCGGTGGGATTCCTCTTCCGTCTTACCTGACACCTCCTTCATGTAGTCTTGGGTTTACAACATGGCATCGGAATAGTAGGACTCTACTCCTTTGAACGATTTAAGGTCAGCAAACTCCATTTTTTACTGTAGGTAGATTGCTAGACATAGATTGCTAGACCCAATATTTGGATGATGAGATAACTTGAGTACTACAATGTAGCTTTTAAATTAGATTAGATGTACTTGACTTATTTTGGTTGTCAGTGTCTATTAGGTTCATGTTTTTACCATCGATAACTCGATTAGTTGAGCTAGTATCTGAAATAGAACAATTAGATTGAAGGATGAGAGTATCGACATATGTTATAGCCTTGAGTTGGATATCGTGAAATACCTACAATGGATGGCCAGTTATAAACAAGATGGTACCCACATAGTTTGGATGAAGGGTACGCCTGGAGTAAACTAGGAGAAACCTCAGGTTCGAGCTAAAAAGGTAGAGTGGCAACAAGATGAGATTCATGACAAGTACCTAACCTCGGGTTTCTTTTAAAATTTAGAGAAGGACCTGAACCGGAGACAAAAATGTTGGCTCGAGGTGATGACAGACTTTGAGATTGAGCTACAGTACCATCCAAAAAAAGATAACATAGTAGCTGATGCATTGAGCAGGAGACCCATGGCATTCTTTTTGACTATCCAGCAATACCTGTTGAGAGATCTAGAGCAGTTGGGTATATAGGCCATTATGCCCGGAGCAGACGGCTAGTTGTCAAGTTTTCATGTACAATCGACATTGGTTGAGAGGATCAAGACTGCCTTGCCAATATATGCCATATTTCAGAGACTTTGACAGAGGACAGAGGCCAGGATGCAGACATGATTATACATACACGAGGACGGGACTTTGAGATGTAGAGATCGTCTCTATATTTTGAATGGAGAATTTTGTTAGGAGCTGATGTCGAAGACGCACAATTCAACATACTCTATTCATCCAGGAGGCACAAAGATGTACAGAGACTTGAGGCAGTACTATTGGTGGCATAGAATGAAGAGGAAGATAGCCGCTTTGTGGCAAAGTGCCTGGTGTGTCAGCAGGTCAAGGCTGAACATCAGAGGTCTACAGTTTTACTTAAATCTACTTCCGATACCTGAGTAAAAATGGAAGCACATCACTATGGACTTCGTTACGGGCTTTCCGAGGAGTCCCAGTGGTCGCAATGTGATAAGGGTGATCGTGGATTGACTCACCAAGACCGTTCACTTTTTATCTTTCAGATTTGGACAGTCTACAGAGGTCTTATTTCAAGGAACGAAATACATATTTAGATCACACACTGACTCATTGGTCAATTGGTAGAGGACTACCACTAGACTCTTAGTTTATGTATTGACACGTGAGTATGGGGTATAAATGGAAGATAGAAGTCTGACAGGAATGGTAGGTGAATATTGTGGATTACACATAAACTACTTATGGATAGAGATTTAGACTTTTGACTAATAGAACATGAGCTTGCTGAACCTAATCCTTAGTAGTAGGTGGTTATATGGGAACATGTTTTCAAATTACCCTAGTAGGTAGATTTTTAGATTTTAGGATTAGTATTCTTATTATTATTGGTTATATTTTATTCTATGGTATTTAGAATAATTGAATAGATATTTATTACATAATTTTTGTATATTATTATTACTATGTATTGAGTAGAGACTTATGTTGTATTTCAGTACATATACTTCTCCTAGGAATTGTTTGAGTTGAGCTTCTAGACTAGGTATGACTAACTAGCTAGATTAGACTTGTTGCTGTTAAGAGCGATTGTAAGAAGTTAGGATACAGGATTTCAATATGGATATTTTAGGATGATGATATTATACCTATGAAAGAATATTGAGATATTAATCGTCCTAGTTGCAGAAGAAGGTTAGGACATTGTTTGAGGTGCGGATCGAACAAACATCAAACTCAGGAGTATTCCCAATATGTCAATAGAGCCCAACAAATAGTGCAAAGGATAACTCCACCGGTCCTAGGTATGTTCGTAGCATTGCTTGATAATTTATAGCTTATTATGTGTTTATTTTAATTTCGAGGACAAAATTCTTATAAGTTGGGTAGATTGTAAACCCTCTCGACCAAATTTAGGTCTACCTGGCTTAGATAGAGAGACTAGGGTTAGTTTGAAGCCATTTAGAATTAGAACATAGTATTTTAGATTAATGTACACAATATTCGTATCACTTTGTGCACCTTACTGTTGCTTCGATATTTGGAGCGGTATACTAGCATTTGCTTTCAAACAAAATTTATACACTTTTTCTAGACATGCCAGCCTTCCATTTTGACCTTTGTGTAACTCATAAATACCCTCTTTTGTGCTTCATTTTAGTCGCACAATATTCGTTACAAACGTCTATTCCTAAATCCAAATAAATCTAACTTTGCATCCTTGTCCGTTCCAGTCGAAATTAGAGACACAACCTCGACCCATTTTGTAACAATATTCTATTCTAAGTCTTCTACGTTCATGATACTTGTGTCCCACCCAATTTTAATCCTATGTATTTTTAATTAATTAAAGAGCACCACTTACACTAATTTTAATTAAATTAGTGTAAGGATCCAAACTAACCCAAAACTAGACCCAATACCAACCCAAACTCCCATTCACACCCTCAAGGTTCATACTAAACACCATACACCCTTTTTAGCCACTATATCACATAAAGTATGGTGTTTTCCCTCATTCAATCCTAAACTTCACCTTTTTTAAAAATTTTTAATTATTGGGGACTTTTATGCAAAAATACAGTGAGGTGTCCACCTCCCATTAGACCCAACACATGAAGAAACATCTTCCCACTTCTTTGATCGGTCACATGTATTTTCCTTGTATTTTTGGAGTGTGCAACACTCAAACCTCACCCCCTTAAGCCATCTCCACCCTCAATTCAACCCAACACCATCCTAGCCCTTCAATTTCTTTCATGTAAAAACAAGCCAACCCTATCCCAAGGAACACATGCCCGACCCTAATCCCTAGGTTTACAATACCCTCTTCTCCTTCATACAAAAACAATCACCTCCCCATTATTTTTCACATATATACATCACCCCTTCTTCCAAAACCGAAACCAAACCCTAGACTTCACCCTCACCACCTTCCCGGCCAACTCTGGCCTCTTCCCCGGCTCTTCGTCGGACTACAGCAGCGGCCAACCCGTTCGTAGCCTCCACCCTGACTTCCCTTTACCACAGCAGACGCCACTGCTACCATCCCCCTCACAGTCGACTTCCCGAGTCGCCTTCCCTCCGAACTGTGACCGACCGCCCACCGTCAATCTACTCGACGAGTTCATCTCTACCTCCGTTCCCGATATGACCCCGAGCAGTCGACTCCTCCACCTGGGCATGACCGCCTCACCCACGATCCTTCTTCTATAGTCACCAGTCGACTCCCATCCGCCTGAGCACCATCTTCCCAAACCGACCATCCTCGAGTCATCTTCACCATCATTATCTCCACCTCGTCGGAGATGACCCACGCCGGATCACCTGATGCAACCGCCCGAGTCTCCCTCGTAGCCACCATTAATATCACCTCGCGACCACCATTAACGCCGACTTTCTATGCTTCTCCTCCTCCGCCTGAGCAACCCGACTACAACTACCTTATACCGCCATCGTCGACCACAGCTGCACCACCACGATCGTCTCCACCATCGTCACCATCATCATCTTCCATCACCACCTCCACTTTACAGCAGCAGCCACACGACCTTTTCACTGACTTCCTGACTCCCCGACTCGACCAGTCGCTGGACCACATCTCCGCCACCATCTACACCACCATTATCATCTCCATCACCGTCGGAGCAGCGACCTCCCACCTCGTCATCGCCATCACCATCGTCACCCCAGCCTTATACCGCCATCACCCGTACCACCGCCTCTCACCATCATCGACTTTATCTCTACCTCCTTTTTCGATCTCCTCCGTATGACCCCGGCAGTAGTCGACTTCCCACACCAACAGCCGGACCACACCTCGCAGTCACCACCAAACCATCGACTTCCATCTGCTGACACTGTAGCTGCTGTTGCCACAGTTGACCGGAGCACCATCGCCAAAGACTGACCTTCACGGGCCACGGTCGAGCGTCACCCCTCCTCGGTCACGCGTACACCGAGATTTGCACCTGCCCTTTTCCTTCACGTTGTGTTGTTGTGTAACAATGTGTAGTCATGAACCCTAGTGCCTAGTGTACATGTGTGCACGTTTAATAGTAATTAGTATTAATAGTAATTTGGTTTAATAATGATTAGGTTTAATAATTACTTTAATAGAAATTGGGTTTATTATTTACGTTACGGGAAATTGGTTGTTAGTAGTGGGTATCATATATTTCTATATGTTTGGTATGACCCTAGGTGTATTAATATAAATATAGTAGTGGATAATACTATGTAGTATATTAAGGTGCTATATATATATATATATATATATATTTATATATATATATATATATATATATATATATATATATATATATATATATATATATATATATATATATATATATATATTAACGTATTTTGGTAACTCACTGCCTTATGTGTACCCTAACCTGCTAGCTAGACCATGCGTTAGTGCTACACGAGATTTGGAGATTTGAACATGTGTTAGTTATTGTCTTGTTGTGCACAAGTATTGAAGGATATTACACCAGTGCATTTAGACGTGCACACTTGACCCTGCTAGTTGACTAGTACTACCCCTGCTTGTATTAGTCTCTAAGTATAGTTGTGCTAGTGTAACAACTGATAATTATATTATATTATATGTATAGGGTCGCTGGACCGTTCGGTCAAGACTTCGAAAACAGGATTTTGGTACTCGCAGCTTGAAGATTCAGGCAAGTATACCTTACCTTGTTGTACTATTTAAATTCAGATATTATTTAGTTGCTTGTTTATTGTTTTAATATTTAACTGTGCGCGTTCGAGAAAGACTCGGGTACAGTCAACAAAGGCGTTGACGTTAGGACTTTTGTCTGACCTAGTGTCGAGAGGACGCACCTAAAGTTGTAGAGTTATCAATATGACTCCCCAGGTCTTGACACGTATCATTACACGTCACCGAGTGAATTCATGTATGAACACGTGCTTCATGCTTCACTGGCCATCGGTGTGAGCAGCACGTGCGACGGTATTTAGCTTAGTTGTATATTTTTTAGTGACTTGCATCATAGTATGAGATGTCCATGTCTCACTTGAGATTTGTACATTGGCATTGGACGGGGAGGACGACTAGTAGGCGCATGGGACACCCACCTCCTTATTCAGATTCTGCATTCTTCGGAGCGATACAGACGTATATATATATTTATACAGATATCGTATTCTTTAGAGTGTTGGACGTTACTTGTGCGTATACCACACTCTAGAGAATGTTGGACGTTATTACTTATACAGATACCACGTTCCTCAGAGCTGGACGTTATTATATTACAGAGTGCCCTAAGATGGGGGGTATATATGGCATATACTAGCCAGTCACGGCAATTGGTGAATTACGTCAGCATATGTCTAGCCTATACTTCCCATACGTACTAAGTTGTCCTCAAATTGCATTCACTTAGGAGGATAGTTCACCCTGATTTACTTTTCTTAGTATTTACATTATGGCATGTATTTTGGTATCTTGTTACGTCCCTCTGAGGACCTTGTTCCCTTCCAGGTTATTTGTGCACTTTGTAGGATATTTGATCTAGTGGAGTATGGACATCATTGCAGGTATCTTTATATTTTTAGCTATTACAGTCATGTACTACTTTTTATTTTTGATTCTGCTTTTATAGCCTAGTATTTATAGGCCTATATTATTCTTTTGGCCTATTCGAACGGATGTTGCAGACTGATGATGCGTATCATTCTTTCTTAAGATTTATTTACCATGGATTGAGATTTAGTTTAGTTGTTGCATATTAGAATTAGATTCTTAACTAGATCACTTAACCGTGGACAACGTAAGTGCACTTCGTCAGGTTTATTAAATTGAAAAGTCCTACGGAGACGTACCAGCTGGCCAATGCCACATGTCTGGTCCCACGTGTTTTGGGACTAGGGCGTGACAGGTGGTGAACAAGGCACAAGCTGAAGTACTTGGGACTAGAATGGTGGTACTGAACCTGACTTCGGGGAAGTCACTGCCGCTTTTGGATGTGAAGCATGTACCTATGATAGCCAAGAACATGGTCTCGGGAAGTCTTCTCTCTAACGCAGGCTTGAGGATGGACATCAATGTTGGGTAGATGGTGATGTCCTATAAAGGAACATACTTCAGAAAAACTTTTTGTACCGAAGGGATGTTCAAACTTCAGATTATAACTCCGGCAAACAATATAAATGCAGTCTCTTTTTTTGGTTATTCTCTTGAGTTATGATATAATATACTAGGACATGTTCATTATAAAAGAATAAATAAAATGTCTAGTCTAGGGCTTATCTCCAAATATGGGGGTAAGGAGATGGAGAAGTGTGAGGTCTGTGCACAGACAAAGATCACAAGAAAACTGTTCAAGTGGGTTAGTCGAAGCACATATCTTTTGGAGTTGGTGCACTCAGATATCTGTAACTTCAAGCAGTTCTCCACAAAGGCTAAGATGAAGTACTTCATTACTTTCATCAACGACTACTCGAAGTACGCATTCGTCTATCTGCTCAAGTCGAAAGATGAAGCGTTCGAGAAGTTCAAGGATTTCAAGGCTGAGGTTGAACGTCAAACAGGACAATAACTCTAGAGACTCAGAAGTGATCGAGGCAGAGAGTATAGGTCTATTGAATTCGTATCATTCTACAAGGAATATGGAATAGTCAATGAGATGACTTCTCTGTATTCTCCTCAATCGAATAGAGTAGCAGAAAGGAAGAACATGACATTGACAGAGATGATAAAATTAATGATGTTGACTGCGGGTCTTCCAAACTACGCAACTTCCGAAGTCACTCCTCATGAACTCTGGTTCAAAGTCAGACCCAACTTGAATATCATTCGAGTGTGGGGGTGTCTGGCGTGTGTGAAGCTTCCGGACTTGAAGATTCAGAAGCTAGGTACGAGGACTACGAAGACCATCTTCCTGGGTTATATTAAGAAGAGTAATGTTGGGAGATTTCTTGATATTGAATCAAAGTATATCATTGAATCTCATGACACAAAATTCTTTGAAGATAAATTTGCAAGGTCCCAGAACATTATTATCGCAGATATTCTGGATAATAGTGTGGATGCATAGGAAGCTAACGCTTCCAATGAATATGTGGTCCAAGAAGAAGTTGTCATTCCAGAAACAACGTTCGAACCAGAATTGCAGAACCAGTGTCTAAGCGGGTGAGGAGACAGAAGGACTTCAGAGATGACTTTGTCACCTATCATATGGAAGCAGATCCGCTTACCTATGATGAGGCGATGAGGACTAGAGACATTATCTTCTAGAGGGAGGATATCAATGATGAGTATGACTCAATAACCTCCAACAATACTTGGGTATTGTTCGATCTACCTAAAGGAGCTAAACCAATCAGATACAAGTAGATCTTCAAGAAGAAGATGAAGGCCGATGGAACTGTTGATAAGTTCAAGGTAAGGCTGGTGGCCAAAGGATTTTCTCAGAAGCATGGGATCGACTACTTTGACACATATGCTCCAGTAGCGCATATGACGACCATCAGGATATTGATTGCTTTGAGTTTAATTCATAAGCTAGTTATTCGTTAGATTGATATTAAAACAGCATTCCTGAATGGATAGTTGACCGAAGAGATTTACATGCAACAACCATGAGGTTTTGTCGTCAAAGGGCTTGAAGACAAAGTCTGCAAGTTGGTAAAATTGTTATACGGTCTGAAGCTAGCTTCCAAGATATGGCATAAGAAGTTTGACAAAGTCATAAGATCAAATGGATATAGGGTCAGTGAGACGAACAAGTGTGTTTACACAAAGTTCGCTGACAGGAGAGGAGTCATCGTTTGTTTGTACGTGGACGATATGTTGATCCTAGGTACGGACCTAATATATGTCCGGACGAATACTGGAGTAGCACTGTCACAATCTTATTATATTAAAAAGATGCTCACACACTATGGATATCATGATCTTCCTGGAAATGATACTCCGTACATGTATGACAAGAAGCTGAAGCCAAATCCTAGAAAAAGCATCAGGCAACTGGAGTATTTAAGAGTCATTGGGAGTTTGATGTATGCAATAACTGCCACAAGGCCTGACATAGCTTTCACCTTGGGGATGCTGAGTTGATTCATGAGCAACCTATGTGTGGATGACTGAAAAGCTGTGAAGAGAGTGATGAGATATCACAAGAGGAGTCAGAGGTATGCACTACACTACAGCCGGTATCAAACAGTGGTGGAAGGCTTCAGTACTGCAAGCTGGTGTTTAGAAGTAGAGAGCGAAAGGTCCACAAGAGGATACGTCTTCTCCATTAGTGGAGCTGCTATATCATGAAAGTCGAAGAAGCAAACTATGATCTCATATTCCTCAATGGAATCTAAGTTTTATGCACTGACGATAGCAGCGGATGAAGCAGAATGGCTTCGAGAGCTTATGAATGATCTTCTATTGGTTGGTGCGTAGATTCCAGCAGTACCAGTATACTGCGACAACCAGGCGACTGCAGCGGTGTCATCAAATAACCTCTTTAATGGTAAGAAGAGGACTGTGTGGCTGAGGCATAGAGCAGTGATTGATATGCTAAAAACTGGAGTTATTTGTAAACCCCCTAATTTTTAATTTGTAATTTTTGTAATTTTATTAAATTATTGGATTTTTTTTGGCTATTTTATTGGTTAATTAGAAAATAAATTCTTTGATTTAATTACTTATATAAATACTTATTTAGAATCATTTTTAGGATATTTTAGAATTTCTTGGATTTTTTTAATTTTTTCGATAATTAAAACATAGGAAACATAATTTTCTAGGGCTTCTACGATTTACTGTGAGGCCATACTTACATTTTGTTCTTACCAAACATTTATTTTAGGTTAAAATATTTAAATATTTTTTTTGTAATTTATTTAAAAATTTAAGGATTTTATTTGGATTTTTGGAATTATTTAGGATTTATTTGGATATATATAGTCTTAATATTAGATATATGCTAATTTAGTGTTAATAGATATAAATAAGATTAGATATAAATTATTTGTATTATCTTTAATTCTATTTAAGATTATAAATTATTGAGATAAACTTAAATTCTATTTTAAATTAATCCTAATCCTAAGTCTACTAGGAAAGCAACTTCATTCATATCCTATCCTTATTTGAACTGATCCTAATCTTATCCAAATTAGACAATCCTAACCGTATTTAAATTAAGTACTCTCCACCATTATAAATACCTACTAAACTTAGGAACTAAACTCAAATTTTATCTTTTTCTTCCCCAACCTCCTCCATTTTTTATCCAAAAATAGCCCAAATTTGTCATAAATTTAGCCTTATTTTTTAGAAGTTTTGACGATTTGGAAAGACCATATCTCCTAGCTTCGGACTTCAAATGCGTCCCCTTTCTTATGTTGGAACCGTCTCGAGGTATAGTTTTTGAATACCAAATTTATTTTCATAAATTTTGAATCTAAATTTCTGAAAAATCCGTGGAGTGCCAGTTGTCCAAAATCTGACACGTTTCGGTATTTTTGAGATTTTGGGAGATCCCGAACCGGAATCATGATCCGTTTGAAGTTTCGAAAATATAACATAATGAAATATAATATATATATTTTTTTAGAATTAAATATGATAGTTTACTATTCTGTAAAATTTGTGCAACCTAGAAGCAACTAGAAAACAACCAAAAACTATCATTTGTGCGCCATATGGACGATAATTCTCTACTGGTTCAAGATTTGGTAAATCATCGATTTCAGTGTTATATAGCGATGAAATATACAAAATTTCACACACAAATTTTGGTTTTGTGTCGGTTGACTTTTTGGTCAACAGAATATCCTGATTTGCGTAGGACAAATTTTGAATTCATAAAATTGATTTTCTTTAAAGCAAAATCTAGGGTTAGCCTTAAAATTAGAATATAATTAAATTAAATTAGTATTTTAAGTTATTTTATTCAGAATTAAAATATATTAGATTTGAAAACTTATCCAACCACTTTTGTTAATCTAACGTGTTTAATTTATGTGACTGATAGATCGGACGACGTCTTGAGTTAACTTCATCCTTTTTTGGAGAAGGCAAGATATCTTGCCAACTCTTGTACATTATTATGCATGTTTACGTTCGCTTGTTCTTGTTTATGTCTATTTTTCTTGTACATATTTCATGTTCTTGTACATGGTTCATTATGCTTCTTTATTAATTCCAAATATATTGCTTGTCTCTATTTTCCTTTTACGTACTTGCTTTCATACTTTACCATACTTGTCTAGATTATCGTATTCTTGTACACATGACTTGACCCTATTGCTAGTACTTGAATTGACTTGGACTTGCCTTGGACTTGACGTGAGTACGACTTGACCTTTGTGTTCTCTTAGGAGAGGAGATTGATACTAGAATTTGCTACATTGACCATACTCGATTGGGAGTCTCTTGCATTGAACTACAATTGAAATTTTTATAGATTGGGAGACCTTGCATTTGCTACACTCTATATAAATATCTTATTTATTGTTAGCCACGTCTAACATCACTTTTCTCTATGACATGCCACTATGTTAGATTATCTTCATGTATTTTCTTGCTGCCTTCCATACATGCTATTACTTGTTGGCTCATATTATTTTTGTGTATCTTGCTATGTCTCTTGAGGATATGGATTTTTTTTCCAGATTTAGCAGACAAGGTATATCCGTAGATTTACGGACCGACACCAGAGGTGGGTACGACAACAGTTGATGGCCCTACAAATATTTAGTTTACTTTCTAGCATGGAGTTCGTTTTATTTTCTTATCTTTTATTTTCCTTCTACTAGTAGTTGATTTGTCTCCACCGGACGTCTTTAACTTCTTGATTAACTTGAATCTTTTGTATTTACATTCATCATTCTCTGTTGGATTTACTTTATATTTATATGTCGTAGATGAGATATAGATTTCCTGTGGAGATCTAGTTGTGCCCTATGACTTGTGACTTATATATATACCACTTGTGAGTTGTTATTCATAAATACATCGTACGTATGTGTTATAGTTTCCATATATTGGAGTTTCCATATACATACGACTGACATGCTTACGCATTTCTAGTCCTACATATTTTGGGACTGGTTTTGATATATTTTTGTTGCAGCCCATGCAGATCGAGAATATATTGTCTCGGTTACGTTACTTTACCGAGCAAGCCTGTATATAAGAATTCGAAATTTAATTAATGAAGATGATTGACTACTTGAATTACATCTTGCTTGATCCTTTCACAACGTCAATCTTATCTTTTCGTTCACGCTTGATAGAGGTTAGGAAGGTGACTTGTAGGTATATATGCTTCATTGGTCAATTACACTATTAGTTGAGTTCTTGTAAGTTTGGTCGTGTAGATGAGTTTAAGGGATAAAAATAATACTGTATAAATGATAAGAAGGAAAAGTGCTAGGATGGCTCACCATAACCTATTAGAAAGAACTGCTAGTTGGCTTGTAAGTTGGGTAGAATGTAAACTCCCTAATTTTTAGTTTATAATTTTAGTATTTTTATTAAATTATTAGATTTCCTTTGGCTATATTGTTAGTTAATTAGAAAATAACTTCTTTGATTTAATTACTTATATAAATACTTATTTAGAATTATTTTCAGACTATTTTAGAATTTTTTGAATAATTAAAACCTAGGAAACGTAATTTTCTAGGGCTTCTACGATTTACTGTGAGACCATACTTGCATTTGTTCCTACCAAATATTTATTTTAGGGTTAAAATATTTAAAAAGATTTTTTTGTAATTTATTTGAAAATTTAAGGAATTTATTTGGATTTATTTATGATTTATTTGGATATATATAGTATTAATATTAGATATATACTAATTGAGTGCTAATAGATATAAATAAGATTAGATATAAATTATTTATATTATCTTTAATTCTATTTAAGATTATAAATTATTGAGATAAACTGAAACTCTATTTTAAATTAATCCTAATCCTAAGTCAACTAGGAAAACAACTTCATTCATATCCTATCTTTATTTGAACTGATCGTAACCTATCCAAATTAGACAATCCTAGACGTATTCAAATTAAGTAGTCTCCACTATTATAAATACCTACTAAACTTATGAACTAAACTCAATTTTTTTTTTTTTCCCAACCTCCTCCATTTTTCGTCAAAAAATAGCCCAAATTCGTCATAAATTCAGCCTCATTTTTTAGAAGTTTTGACGACTTGGAAAGACCATATATTCTAGCTCTGGACTCCAAATACATCTCTGTTTCTTGCGTTGGAACCATCTCGAGTTATAATTTCAGAATAATTAATTTATTTTCATAAATTCTAAATCTAAGTTTCTGAAAAATTTGTGGAGTGTTAGTTGTCCAAAATCTAACACATTTCGGTATTTTTGAGATTCCGGAAGATCTCGAACTCAGAATCATGATCTGTTTGAAGTTTTAGAAGCTGACATGATAAAATATAACATATATTTTTATTTGAATTAAATATGATAGTTTACTATTCTAAAAAAATTGTGCAACCTAGAAGCAACTAGAAAACCCCCAAAAACTGTCATATGTGCGCCATATGGGCGATAATTCCTTATTGGTTCGAGATTTGGTGAAACCTTGATTCCAGCGTTATGTAGAGATGAAATATACATAATTTTACACACAAATCTTGGTTTTTTATTGGTTGACTTTTTGGTCAAAAGAATGCTTCGATTTGCATGTCACTGATCCTTAATTCGCAAAATAAATTTTCTTTAAACCAAAATCTAGGGTTAGCCTTAAAATTAGAATATAATTAAATTAAAATAATATTTTAGGTTATTTTTTTCAGATTTAAAATAGATTATATTAGAAAACCTACATAACCACTTTTGTAGATATAACTTGTTTAGTTTATGTGACGGATAGATCAGACGACGTCTTGAGTTGCAACTTTATCCTTTTTCGGAGCAGTCAATATACCTTTGCCAACTCTTGTACATTATTATGCATATTTAATTTTTCTTATTATTGTTTATGTCTATTTTTCTTGTACATATTTTCTGTTTTTGTACATGGTTTATTATGCTTCTTTATTAATTCCAAATATGTTGCTTGTCTCTATTTTTCTCGTACGTACTTGCTTTCATGCTTTACCATACTTGTCTAGATTCTTGTATTCTTGTACACACAACTTGACCCTATTGCTAGTACTTGAATTGACTTAGACTTGACGTGAGTACGACTTGACCTTTGTGTTCTCTTAGAAGAGGAGATTGATACTAGAATTGGTTACATTGACCATACTCGATTGGAAGTCTCTTGCATTGAACTATAATTGAGATTTTCTATAGATTGGGAGACCTTGCGTTGGCTACACTCTATAGAAATATTTGATTTATTGTTAGCCACGTCTAACATCACTTTCTCTATGGCATGCTACTATCTTAGATTATCTTCATGTATTTTTTTGATGCCTTCCATACATGCTATTACTTGTTGGCTCATATTATTTTTGTGTATCTTGTTGTCCCCTGAGGACCTGGATTTATTATCCAGATTTAGCAGACGAGGAGTACCCATAGATTTACGGACCGACACCAGAGGATGGTACTACAACAGTTGATGGCCCTACAAATGCTTAGTTTACTTTCTAGCATGGAGTTAGTTTTATTTTCTTATCTTTTATTTTTCATCTACTAGTAGTGGATTTATCTCCACCGGACATCTTTAAATTCTTGATGAACTTGATTCTTTCGTATTTACATTCATTATTATCTGTTGGATTTAGTTTATATTTATATTTCATGGATGAGATATAGATTGTCTCTGGAGATTTAGTTACGCCCTGTGACTTGTGACTTATATATATACCACTTGTGAGTTATTATTCATAAATACAACGTACATATGTATTATGGTTTTCATATATTGGAGTTGCCATATACATACAGTTGACATGCTTATGTATTGCTAGTATTACGTATTTTGGGACTGTGACGTAACATATTTTTGTGGTCGCCCCTGCAGGTCGATAATATATTGTCTCGGTTACGTTATTGTTCTGAGCAAGCCTGTATATAGGATTAGATATAGGATCTCATCCACTTATTTAAATCATCTTCCTTGATTTTGTTTTGAATTCTTATTTGACTGCTTGAATTACATCTTGCTTGATCATTTCACAACGTCGATCTTATCTTTTAGTTTGTGCTTGATAGAGGTTAGGAATGTGACTTGTACTAGGTATATATGCTTCATTAGTTAATTACACTATTAGTTGAGTTCTTATAAGTTGGATAGTGTAGATGAGTTTAAGGGATAAAAAGAATAGATTATAAACGATAAGAAAGAAAAATGGTAGGATGGCTCACCATAACCTATTAAAAAGAACTGCTACTGGCAATGAAGTGTTAATGACTATAGTGAATTGTTATGAATATGGTTTACTTTTAGTTTCGAGGACAAAATTATTGAAAGTTGGGTAGAATATAAAGTCCCTAATTTTTAATTTGTAAGTTTAATATTTTTATTAAATTATTATATTTCTTTTAGCTATTTTGTTGGTTAACTAGAAAATAACTTCTTTAATTTAATTACTTATATAAATACTTATCTAGAATCATTTTCAGGCTATTTTAGAATTTTTTTGATTTTTCTAAATTTTTTGGATAATTAAAACCTAGGAAAATTAATTTTTTAGGACTTCTACGATTTATTGTGAGACCATACTTGCATGTTGTTCCTAACAAACATTTATTTTAGGGTTAAAATATTTAAATATATTTTTCTGTAATTTATTTGAAAATTTAATAAATTTATTAGGATTTTTGGAATTATTTAGGAATTATTTGGATATATATAGTCATAATATTAGATAGATGCTAATTTAGTGTTAATAGATATAAATAAGATTAGATATAAATTATTTGTATTATCTTTAATTCTGTTTAAGATTATAAATTATTGAAATAAACTCAAACACTATTTTAAATTAATCCTAATCCTAAGTATACTAGGAAAGCAATTTCATTCATATATCACATCCTTATTTGAACTGAACCTAATCCTATCCAAATTAGGTAATCCTAGCCGTATTCAAATTAAGTATTCTTCTGTTAATAGATATAAATAAGATTAGATATAAATTATTTGTATTATCTTTAATTCTGTTTATGATTATAAATTATTGAGATAAACTCAAACACTATTTTAAATTAATCATAATCCTAAGTATGCTAGGAAAGCAACTTCATTCATATATCATATCCTTATTTGAACTGATCATAATCCTATCCAAATTAGACAATCCTAGCCGTATTCAAATTAAGTAGTCTCCTGTTAATAGATATAAATAAGATTATGTATAAATTATTTGTATTATCTTTAATTCTGTTTAAGATTATAAATTATTGAGATAAAATCAAACACTATTTTAAATTAATCATAATCCTAAGTCTACTAGGAAAGCAACTTCATTCATATATCCTATCCTTATTCGAACTGATCCTAATCCTATCCAAATTAGACAATCCTAGCGTATTCAAATTAAGTAGTCTCCACCATTATAAATACCTACTACACTTATGAACTAAACTCAAATTGTATCTTTTTCTTCCCCAACCTCCTTCATTTTTTGTCCAAAAATAGCCTAAATTTGTTATAAATTCAGCCTCATTTTTTATAAGTTTTGACGACTTGAAAAGATCATGCGGACCTTGTAGGTGCCCGGATACCCGACGTTCTTGAGCGTACGGGCAACGGTCATGGTCCCGTTCATGTTCGAAGTCGCGATGGAAGGGTAGTTCAAGTCCTCCATCCTCATGGGCGTCGGAGGGAACTTATACGGCTTCTTGTTGAATGTCGCCATGGCAGTCGAATTATATCCGAGTGCGCAAATGAAGTTGAGGTAGTCCTTGACGGTCAGGTCGTATACTAGGCCCGGTTCGGCAGCCCGGTTCGGCCGGATGTGGCCAGATCCGTAGGCGAAAGGGGTGGCCGATGCGTTGCTCGAGTCCCGTATCGGATGCCCGATGTTGTCTCATGTTCTCCCTGTAGTCATGATGGCTGATTTGATTGCGGAAGGGCTCCAATCTGGATGGAGAGTTTTGAGAAGGCCAGTGATGCCGAAAATATGAGGGCACGACATGGAGGTGCTAGAAACAAAAAAACAATTTTTATAAGTTTTAATTCTCATTAGTTTATGAATACCTAATTTATTTTATAAATTCTGAATCTAAATTTCTGGAAAATTCGTGGAGTGCCAGTTGTCCGAAATTTGACACGTTTTGGTATTTTCGAGATTTCGGGAGATCCCGACCTCGGAATCACGATCCGTATAAAGTTTTGGAAAGCTGACATGATAAAATATAATTTTTTTTCTGAATTAAATATGATAGTTTACTATTCTGGAAAAATTGTGCAATCTAGAAGCAACTAAAAAACTACCAAAAACTGTCATCTGTGCACCATATAGGCGATAATTTCTTACTGGTTTGAGATTTGGTGAAACCGTCGATTCTAGCATTATGTAGCGCTGAAATCTACAAAATTTTACATAAATCTTGGTTTTATGTCAGTTTTGGTCAACAGAACGCCTTGATTCGCGTGCT
The DNA here is from genome assembly GCA_036927795.1 of Iris macrosiphon. Lineage (NCBI taxonomy): Eukaryota > Viridiplantae > Streptophyta > Magnoliopsida > Asparagales > Iridaceae > Iris > Iris macrosiphon. The sequence continues at coordinate 190,265 of JAYESA010000085.1, forward strand.
ACATATCCTAAATTCGTAAAATTAATTTTCTTTAAACTAAAATCTAGGGTTAGCCTTAAAATTAGAATATAATTAAATTAAATTAGTATTTTAGGTTATTTTTATTCATAATTAAAATAGATTAGACTAGAAAACCTATCCAACCACTTTTATAGAACTAACTTGTTTAATTTATGTGACAGATAGATCGGACGACGTCTTGAGTTACAATTTTATCCTTTTTCGGAGCAGACAAGATACCTTGCCAACTCTTTTACATTATTATGCATGCTTACTTTCGCTATTTTTTGTTTATGTCTATTTTTCTTGTACATGTCTCATGTTCTTGTACATAGTTCATTATGCTTTTTTTATTCCAAATATGTTGCTTGTCTCTATTTTCTTTTTACGTACTTGCTTTTATGATTCACTATATCGTGGGTAGTCCTTTGAGACATTGAGAGGTTACGGATCCAGAACCACTGTTATCTACTATTTGTTCTTTGTGTATAAAAAGTCCCATGGGAGGATGGCTTAGATGCCTTAATGAGTTCTCAAGCATTTTTGAATATCATGTGTGCTTTACAGGAAGCACGGTAGCGCAACACTGCAAAGGAGCATAAGGACTCCATGCTACAGTGGTGTGACACCACGATGAGGTTTCTCGATAGGGTAATGCCTCGACTTTGTGAGCTATGTCACAGTGGCGTAGCACCGCACATAGGAAGGTAGCCTAATGATGTAGAATGAAGAGTGGTAGGCAATACTACAAAGAGGTTGGTGACCTCATGTTACAGTGGTGTAACACCACAAAGAGAAAGAAGATGTAAAGCCTCGGCTATGTGAGCTATGTCACAACGGCGTAACACCACAAAAAAGCGCAAGGCTTCAAGCTGGGTAGTATGACACTATACAAAGAGGACGGGACCTCATGCTACAATGGCATGACACCACGATGAGGTGTAGCCTCGACTTTGGGCCATGTTATAGCGGCGTAGCACCATAAGGAAGCACAAGGCTTCATGCCAAAGAATCTTTAAAAAAACTCACCTAGAGTGTGTGGAAAGAGATATAGGCTATCTCTTGAGGGTAAGCTTATAGACACCCAAGATATACACACTGAAATATGCAACCAAAACCACAACTGATGTCATTGTGTGAATGGTAAGAATTATAACTATGGTACAAAATTTGAGGCTTAGTCCATTCTTGTATCATACTGTATTTAACCCATGCGGGAAGATTCAAGTTGAAGCGACATATATCCTAATGCATAGTGGACAGTCACTGTGGGGAATGCTTAACCCATATATTGAGATATGTAGGAGATTGTCGGTGTCTTTTCCTTTGGACTAGTGAAAGATAGTCCCACATTGGCTACACCACCAAGTGAGTATCTCAATATTATTCTTTGCTTGTGTTGAGGTGTTTACATAGGGTATGGTGAGGCACATGGGTGCCATATGGGGTTATTTTCCAAGGAGGAAAAATGATGAACTACTCAATGAAAGTATTTACGCTTTTTGTCATGCTCTTGGAATTATTTCCATAGGAGCTAAGCCCCAAAGGGGCTTAGCGACTCGGAATCGAACTCGGGCTCAAGCGCGCAAAGTAGCACTTGGTTGGCGCACTTTGCACTTAGCATGTTAGCATCGGCGCATGTCGCTTGTGTGCATTTGATGCACTCATGCGCTGGTTATGCATGAGTTGCATGCGCTGTTGCTAGCGTGGTTTCATGCGTGATGCTAGCAAGAGCGGTTCTAATTCTATTATGGAAAGATTGAGTCTTTAATTCAGATCCGATTTTGTAGGATTTGAATTAAATTCGTCCCTATCTCTTCGTAACCGACGGGGTGACAATGCTCCTCTATAAATACTCTTTATTCATCCCTCATTGGTAGAGACCAAAAAACTAAGAGAAAGATAGAGGGAGGTTGCGAAACTGTGCCATTGGAGTCCAAGGAGATCGCGAGTAATGAAGAGGTGACACAAGCTTTCCAGAAGTTTTTCGATAACTTGCTGGTTCTTAGGAGCAGATCGTGTGGGAAAAAATATTGCTTTGAGCAACGATGATCTTAATTATCCCAGCAAGAGTTTTTTTTTCTCTTCTTCTTTTCTCTATATTATAATTCTTTTCTGTCCATCTGCAACTGCGATTGCAAGGAAGAACAAAAAGATTAATTTTTAATTCTTTTATTTTCTTCGGTGCAAGTTGTAATCAAAAATATTATTTATAGTACTTAGTTGGAATCGAGATCTCGGAAGGCAAACTTGTTTGCGGAAGCTTCTGAATTTTGACTACTACATCTGGATCAAACAGAGGGTAAACTGAAAAGTTTATCGGTAGTTCTGTCCCTGATCGTGTTCAAATCATCTTTTGATTAAGTCCCGAGACTAATATATATATATATATATATATATATATATATATATATATATATATATATATATATATATATATATATATATAAAGAGAGAGAGAGAGAGAGAGAGAGTAAAATATATATATAAGATTTTACAATCTTCATAGAAGTCTCCATGACGCAGAACGAGATTTAAGTCCAACTAATCCAATTTTACAATTAGGATTTATAGAAGATTCAACTATTGAGCAGTTTTTATATTGATTAAACAGGAAATTGTAGAAGGAGACATAGTTATCGGTATTGATTTTGAAATTAACTTGCACGACTTATCGGAAGAATGCGATTTCGATATAAGCCTTCGAGAATGGCAGAAACTTTATATATATATATATATATATATATATATATATATATATATATATATATATATATATCTTCAAAAAAAATCTTCAAATAAGCTGTCATCATTCAATCTTCATAGAAGTCTCTATGATGCAGAACAGGACTTAAGTCCAACTAATCCAATTTTACAATTAGGATTTGTAGAAAATTTAACTAGTGAGAAAGTTTTTATATTTATTAAACAGGAAATTGTGGAAGGAGACCTAGTTATCGGTATTGGTTTTGAAATTAACTTGCACGACTTATCGGAAGAGTGTGATTCTGCTACAAGACGAGGGATAAGTCTTCATACGTACTTGGCCTACGAGGGATAAGTCTTCAACACGTACTTGGAAAATTTAAGATATGGTACACAACTCCTTGTCGAGGAAGAAGATCGCATACTAGATGCGGATTTGACTTGAGTTTCGAATGAGTCAATATTGATTTGACGTCAATGTTGATTCGACGTCGTCGTTGATTGCCTGTCTTCCGAGAGTCGTTAATTGAATAAGATTGTTCTAGTGTTCCTCTAGGGAAGTAGATCCTTCAATAAAAAAACATCAACAAGAGTTTAGAAGAATATGAGAGAGGAAAACTCACTTATATAATTAAGTTTTTGTAGTTGATTTTTATTCTCATTCATTATGTGTTTTATAATTTTTTGACTCTTTTTGTAGCCATACAATTCAAACATAAATAATATAAAATAAGTTAAAGAGTAAACAAATAATTCTAAGGAAGATAAGCTCCATATCGAAACTAACATCCAAATAATAAATAAATAGCAATAATGATAAGCACATAATCTATTGATTCCTAGGGAAGATAAGTTTTCTATCCAAACTAATCTCTAAATAACAAAATAATGACAATAAAGATGTCACATTCCGCTTCCCAAGATACGGTGAGTCGGGTACGTAACTGCATCCCCAGACTACGCCCCATACGAATACTATTACATTCGTATCAGCGTTGTCGCCTGTAAGTCTTTTAGAATAAAATGCAAGTCATGCTAAAGTAATTAGGCAATTACATCTAAACCATACCATTCTGATTTATACACCACTAGATAAGTCTTTACAATAACTCCTTGTTAAGGTTACATAATTTACAGTTACAACTACTGGATACTATGCATCCTGAAATCACTTGCCGATTACCCCTCGATCTCGTCTACGTTGTAGAGAGGTAGCATCCCCTCATTAGCTTCTTCAATCCCTAGTGAACAATACTAGGTCGTCAGAACGACAAGCAAGTCCTCGACCAAGAACGGTAAACAAATGAAAGATATGATTATTTGAGTAAAAGAATAATAGTTAAAAGAAATAATAAGAGTAAACATAATTTGGTGTTCAGGACTTGAATATCTCCTAATGTAATACTCCTATAGTGTCTAATAATTCAAAAATCACAAATCCTATGTTACTACCACAATACACAAACAATTTTCCAAATAATGATGCAATTTGGAGAACAAATCTTAAATAACCACTTCACCAAGTATTTTGCCAACAAATCCCGTAGTGAAGGATTATGTGGTGACTTGATTATTTGGTGACTTGAATGGTACGATACTCAGAATCCGGCCCTGACCTCATGGATTAATCATAAATTCACCTATTTGATGGTTTTAATTCAAAATAGGTGTATTTTTAGTCAGGTGACTTGAATAGAAGGGCACAGGATTATAAATCCGGCCTAGTCCCTTTTGGACCAATCTTGAATTCACCCATTCGATGGTTTTTCTTTTTGAATCAAAGTGGGTGCACTTATAATTAAGGTGACTTGAATAGGATGGCACGGGGTTATGATCCGGCTTAGCCCCTTTTGGGCATAAGAAAGTGAGATAAGCCTCACCCGCTCACTTTGCACGGCCTTGCGAGAGAGCCTAAACCGCTGAATTCAGCCAGACTTAAAATTATATGGCAGAATTTTGTAGGTGATTATTTATGTTGTTCTCCCCTCCCAATGCTTCTAGCCTATATCTACAATCATTCCTTATTCTATCTTCTTGTATTCAGGTTTCTGCTCTGGTATTGTTTTAACCATTGTTTAAAAGGAATGCATGTCCAGGATGATGCAAGATACATATATAACCTTGAGTACAAGTTTTTATTCATCCATACGATTTCAAGGATATCGACTTACACAGAGCAGATTATCAGATAGTCTGGGTTAAGTACCTCGTGTTCGTGTCCTATGTATCCTAGACTTTTATTAGTTGCTCCCCAATTAAATATAATCGTTGGTGGTCTGTTATGTGTGAATCAAGGGTTTAGAATATTGGAATGCCGGCGATATTTTGGAATATCGAAATATTGGTTAAGTCCTGGAATTCTTAAAAATTTTGGCAGAGTTTTCTTTGTATTTCGGCTTCCAAAATTTTAGCAGTTTATAATTTCCACCCGGTGCAACCCTCCGTAGCATTCCCGGGTTCGCCGACCCCTTCGGTGGAGCAACACTCAACACCGAAATACACGTAATTAATATAACTCAATAAAATAGAAGCCTTATTTCTTACCTTTGGAAAATCATACCTTAGTGCTAGCAATCTATGTTTCGCGTAGTATATACTACAAAGGTCAAACTCAAACAACAATGTTAGTGTCATAAATTATAACAAAATTTAATAATAAGACCAATCTTCTGGATATATATATACATATATATTACCTGCAAGTTATCCCATTAACTTATTTGTAAAGTATTAATTTCTCAGTAAATCTAGGCATTTATTTATCGTACTTATTAAGAAAACATAACGTATTACAAGACAGGACATCCAAGTCAAAAGTAAAAATAAGCTACATAATACTCATGGCTACGTAAAGTCAAAAATTTAAATTAACATTTATGTTCAAATGTCCACAACCCCTTAATCTAGCTAACCCTAACATAGTTTTCTACCAATCAAGCTAAATTAGTTTTCGTACAAAATTAATTATATATATAATTAGTATGAAAATCTAGTCTTACATAGACAAGACTAAGCTAGATACAATCTATAATATTTGTCATGCTAAGGTTTTGTCAAATTTATGATACCTAATTTGAACCTAAAGTATTTAACATATGAACTTCAAAATTTTTACTAGGGATGATACTCAGTGGTACAATTATGAATAGCCCTTCATAGAGTTACAACCAATTTCTTGTGTCCATATATTCACATTGTGTTCTAAATTTGTCCAGGACTCTATACCCTAAATTTCTACCCTCTCCATATAAGTATAAAATTAAGATATCAACTCTGAAATTTGGAAAATAACTACACAAGTAATGATAGAAAGAATTGGAAGAGATTTAAGAAATCAGTGAGGACTTGCATTGGTTCCGAAATTCTAGGGTTCTCCAAGTGTTGATGTTTGATTCCCCCTCTTGTATTCCTAAATCCAGAAAATTAATAATAATTATGACCTAGGTTGAATTCTGGAAAGAAAAATTAGAGAAAATAATGAATACCTAGGTTTTTCTTGGAAGAAGGAAGAGGAATGATACTGTGGTGGTGGTGTCCAGCGAGGGGGTGGCGGTGTCCGACGAGGGGGTGGCGGCGTTCGCCTATGGGGAGCGTCGGCGTCGGCGGCGTGCGACTCTGGCAGCAACGGCAGCAATAGCAGTAGTAACAGCAGTAACCACAGCGGTAGCAGCGGCGGGGGTAGGCGGTGGCAGCGGTGGCAGCGCCCGACGGTGGCTTGCGGCAGCAGCGACAGTAACAGTAATAGCAGTAGCAGTGGTAACAGTAACAGCAGCAGTAATAAGCAAAGATGGAAAGAAGAGTTTTTCTTTGAGGAATAAGTAGAGGATAAGTTAGGTATATTGGAAATGTAAGGAGGAAGGAGAGCTTGCCATCTCCTCCTTTGGTAATGGAGATGAAGAAGGAGAAGCCAGGTTGAACCTGACTCAGCTCCTGCTGCTGGTTTCTTCTTCCTGCTTTCCCATGAATTTGGGTTTATGCATAAAACCCCCTTCCTAAATCAGAAATTTGGATAAGGCTAGTTTATTTGCAATTGGGTATTTACACAAGCCTAAGTTATTAAATGCATATATATATATATATATATATATATATATATATATATATATATATATATATATATATATATATATATATATATATATATATTGGAGAGACAAAATAAAATAATAAATAATAAAAAAATAATAGGTAGTTACTATGACACTCTATGCGACTTAGAAAAATTTTGTCCTCGAAATTTAAATCAAGGAGTAGCTAACCTTGGTTAGTAAACAGGTATAAAAATTGGTTTCACATGTCTTCTTCTTTTTTCCAAGTTGATTCCCCTGGAGAGTCCTTGCTCCAAGCTACTCGAACTAATAGAATTATCCGATTCCGGAGTATTTTGTCTCTACGGTCCAAGATTCCAACAGATCGTTGCTCGATACGTAGAGTTGGCCCGATGGTAATATCTGAATGATCTAGTATATGGTTCGGATCCGGTACATATCTTCGGAGCTGAGATACATGAAATACATTATGTACCCCTTCTAGTGTTGGGGATAGTGCCAGTTTATAAGATACTCTCCCAATTTTCTCTAGTATGTCAAATGGTCCGATATATCTTGGACTCAGCTTCCCTCTAGTCCCAAATCTAATCGTCCCTTTTGTTGGCGAGATTTTTAAGAATGCATGATCGCCAGGTTGAAATTCTAACATCCTTCGATGTTTGTCAGCCCACATCTTCTGTCTATCTTGGGTTGCTTACAAATAATTTCTTATTGCTTTAATCTTGTCAATAGATTGTGTCACTAGTTCTGGGCCCAATAATTGCCTTTCTCCTACATCCGTCCCGCACATTGGTGATCTACACTTTCTCCCATATAATGCTTTAAAAGGTGCCATCTTAATGCTGGTATGATAACTATTGTTATAAGAGAATTCTACCAAATGTAAGTGGTCGTCCCATGATCCTCCAAAATCTAATGTGCTGGCTCTCAACATGTCCTCTAGAGTTTGAATCGTTCTCTCTGATTGACCATCTGTTTGAGGATGGTATGCTGAGCTAAATTTTAACTGAGTGCCGAGGCTTTCTTACAGACTTTTCCAGAAATATGAAGTAAATCTGGTGTCTCTGTCTGAAACTATACTTACTGGTACTCCGTATTGACTGACAATCTGTTTCATATACATGTCTACTAATACTTCGGTTGTCTGTCCTACTCGAAATGGTAAAAATCGAGATGATTTAGTAAGTCTATCTATGATGACCCAGATAGCAATGTTGCCCTTTTGGGTCTTAGGTAGCCCGGTCACAAAATCTATTGTGATATGTTCCTATTTTTATTCGGGTATTGGTAAAGGTTGAAGAAGACCTGCTGTCCTTTGATGTTCTGCCTTTACTTGCTGACAGACAAGATATCTGGATACGAATTTAGCAATCTCTTATTTCATTCTATGCCACCAAAATTTTTGTTTCATCTTAGTACTTCCCGGATGGATGGAATACTGAGAGTTATGGGCTTCTGTCATGACTTCTGTTCTTAGGTTTCCATTGGGTACATATAATCGATCTTTGAACCTTAGCGATCCATCTGTATGCTTCCTCATTCCAGTCTGGAGTCATTTCTTGGTTTGTTTTCATATTTTCTGGAGTTTAGAGTCTCCTTGTTGAGCCTCCTTAATTCTGTCTACTAGAGAAGACTGTACTTGTAAATTTTTCCATAATCCTTCTGAAGTTGGATATATTACTTCAATTCCCATCTTACTTAGGTCTTTGAGAATTTTCTTCGGTGTATTCATAAAGAATGCCATTGGTTTCCTGCTCAAGGCATCTGCTACTTTATTTGCTTTGCCTGGATAGTACTCTAATTCCATATCAAAGTCCTTGAGTAATTCTAACCATCTTCGTTGTCTCATATTGATTTCTTTCTGAGTGAACACATATTTCAGACTTTTGTGATCTATATATATCTTGATTCTCTCCCCGTATAAGTAGTGTCGCCATAGCTTAAGTACAAAAACTACAGCCGCTAGTTCCAGATCATGAGTTGGATAATTTCTCTCATGCTGCTTCAGTTGTCTAGAGGCATAAGCTACAATCTTTCTGTGCCACATCAGTACATAGCCTAGCCCCTTACCTGATGCATCGCTGTATATCTCGTATCCTCCTGATCCCGACGGTAAGGCTAGCACCGGTGCTAAAATCAATCTTTCTTTTAATTCATCAAAGACTGTTTGGCATTTTTTCGTCCAATTAAATTTCTTCTCTTTTTGGGTCAGCCGAGTTAATGGTTCTGCAATCCTTGAGAAGTTCTCCATGAACCTCCTATAGTATTCGGCTAATCCCAAAAAACTTTGAATTTCTGCCACAGATTTTGGCGTTGGCCGGGATTTAACAGCTTCTACCTTCTTTGGATCTACTGAAATACCTTCTCCGCTAATAATGTGGCCCAAAAATGATATATAACTTAACCAAAATTCACATTTACTGAATTTAGCATACAATTGCTCCTGTCTTAAGGTTTGCAATATCACCCTCAGATGTTCTTCGTGTTCTTCTTCATTCTTTGAATATATGAGAATGTCGTCAATGAATACAATCACAAACTTATCCAAATATTGGTAAAATATTTAGTTCATTAGGTCCATAAATATAGTAGGAGCATTAGTTAACCCAAATGGCATAACTAGGAACTCGTAATATCCATAGCGAGTCCTAAAGGCTGTTTTCTGAATGTCTTCTCTCTTGACCTTTACTTGATGATATCCAGACCTTAAATCAATCTTCGAAAATACCTTAGCTTCCCCTAATTGATCAAATAATTTATCAATTCAGGGCAAGGGGTACTTATTCTTGATTGTTACTTCATTCAAGACTCTATAATCAATTATCAATCATAGGGTCCCGTCTTTCTTTTTCATAATTACTGGTGTACCCCACGGTGAAGCACTGGGCTGAATAATTCCTTTTAATAATAGCTCCTTTATTTGTTTGTTTAGCTCAACCAATTCTTTCTTATTCATCGGATATATTTTCTTAGCTATAGGTGCTGCTCCAGGCACCAAATTGAGGGAAAACTCTACTACTCTATCCGGTGGCAATTTCGATAACTCATCAGGAAATACATCCTTGAATTCTTTTACTATCCTCGAAAATTGCTTCTCCTCTAGTTCATGAAATCTTCCTTGGACTGGTTGTTTAAATTTTTCTAATTCCTTAGCATCAAATTCTTTCTGATCTCGAGCAAATTTATATAGCTCTCCATTGGTGAGCTGGAACTGGACCTTTCCTTGGCCACAGTCTATCCTTGCCAATGTCTTCGTTAGCCAATCCATTACAAGTACTACATCATAATTGTTCATTGGAAAAACTAACAATCTTACTTAGAAAGCTGCACCGCCTAACTTAACTGGACAAGCTTTACAGACCCGACTAACTTCTACCGTACCATTACCCGTAAGAATATTTAATTTCTTAAGTAACGGTTGTGATTTGATTTCATGAAGAACTATAAATGCTGATGATATAAACGAATAGGTTGTCCCAGAATTAAATAATACTGATGTCGGACAGGCTAAAACTAGAATAGTACCTGTTACTACTTCCCCGGCCAGTTCTATTTTATCAGTATTCATCATAAATGCCTGCCCTTGCTTTTTTTTTTCCAGTCTGAGGCTGGTTTGTTCTCTGAGCTTGCTGGAATTGGTAGGCTTGAGGTACAAAGGGCGGTCTTCATTGATTCCCATAAGTCAGCATGGCTTGAGGCGTTGGTGCTTGTATTAGAGGTCGAGGACCATTTCCTTGAAGCATAGGCCTGATATTATTTCCTCGGAATGGGGGCCATGATTCTTGGTGCTGGTTTTGTATCATTGGTCCTGAGGTTCATTGTTGTGGATACTAGTCAGTCTGATGCCTATCCAATCTGTATCTTAAATAAAGACCTAGGAATTTCCTACAGTCAGCAAATAACTGGTCTTCCCAAGATACCAGTTTGGAAGCGTTTGGACGATCCTTGCCATGAATGCTTCGAGGATGAATTTCCTACTTCCATAGTCCTTTTCTGAGGCTGGGATCGAAGTGTTTGTTCTTTATTTAGCATTCTTTCCTGACTCCTAGCTGCTTCAGTTACCTCGGGATAGGTTTGGTATTGATAAGCAGCGACCCTACTCTTCAGCTGACTCCCTAGTCCTTCTAGGAACCTAGATACCTTGGTTTCCTCGTCAGCTATTAGGTTTGAAGCAAAACAACTAAGCCTGAAAAACTCTGCAACATACTCATCTACCGTGAATCTCCCTTGCTTTAAATGAGTGAACTGCCGTTCCAACTCGATTCTAGCTGATTTTGAAAAGAACCTCCCTTCAAATTTTCTTTTAAATTCTTCCCAGGTTATTTTGTCCTCCGAATCCTCTAGATATTCAGCACTCCACCAGTGTTCAGCGATATCTTCTAATTGGATTCAGATTATAGATACCATATCTTCAGGATTAATTTTGCTGCTTTTAACAGCCCTTCTATAGTTCTAATCCACTGCCTGGCTTTGATTGGGTTCTCCGTTCCCTTAAACTTGGAAGGATTTAGGTTTCTAAAATCCTTCAGCGAACCATCCCTGGAGTTGGCAGATATTTGCAAATGTTCCAACATTGTGGCAGTTGTGGTCAAAGCCGTATCTTCACACCGATTGTTAGATTCTAGAATTTGTTGGAATAACTTATACATATCTCCGATAGAGGGTTCCATCTAGGTTTGCGAGGACAAAGTATGGGATTGATCGTGGTTAGACATTATCCTAAAAATAATCCAAATCCAATTTCTCAGGAATAATCCTGAGACTGAAGGATAGAAAAGGATGTTGAAATTCTATTGGAAAGTAGAAGGACATATGGGTACATGAAAAGCATATTTCATTCACTTAGAGTCAAAATGTGATACAAATATGCTGCTAGCTACTAGTCATTCGTACATAGGCATACACACATACTTAGACTATTTATATTCCCATATTTCCTCCCTTCCTAACCTCTGTACATATACACATACACCTTGCTGTTCACAAAAGACACCTGATAGATAGGAGATCCTTACACATGAATTCTAGTCCAATTTTTTTATGATACGGGTCCATTCTTGAGTAAGGATTGTGGTTTCTAGATGTAATTCTTGAAAGTCAGTTAACGTTCCTTCATACCCTTCTAGCTTAGGGTAATCATATTCATGTTCTGGGTCCCGTACGTAGATATAATAGGTTTCTCTTTCATGGTCCACTTCAGCACCATCTTCTAAATCTCTAATGATGGGGTGCATAATACCATAATGTACTTCATAGAGGGGTATGTGATACCAATCTGGTAAATGCCATAATTCCTTTATGTATTGTTGATAGCCATAGAGTGTGTGGTCACTTCCATCCCACCAGATGCTTGGAAGGAATAAATCAATATCCTATACCAAAATAAGAATTTTAGTGAAAATTATAATAAGGAAACCAAAGTTTCTTAAAATACCTTCGCTCTGTTTTTCTCAGTCTCTGATATTTTCTATCTTAGGGCATTCTTATTGGTTAAGGAGTCCAGCGTTCTCTTATACCAGCTCCTAACCTATACCCTATAATACCTAGACTTGCACCTTATCCTAGGTTCTTTATTTTCAGGTCCTTCCTAGGTTTCCTAAAAGCATGAACTGCATGGGCCACCATTAAAAGACATGTCATGCCCCGTTTTCCAAGATACGGTGAGTCAGGTACGTAAATACATCCCCAGGCTACGCCCCATACGAATACTATTACATTCGTATCAGCGATTGTCGCCTGTAAGTCTTTTAGAATAAAATGCAAGTCATGCTAAAGTAATTAGGCAATTACATCTAAACTATACCATTTTGATTTATACACCACTAGATAAGTCTTTACAATAACTTCTTGTTAAAGTTACATAATTTATAGTTACAACTACTGGATACTATGCATCCTGAAATCACTTGCCGATTACCCCTCGATCTCGTCTACAGTGTAGGGAGGTAGCATCTCCTCATTAGCTTCTTCAATCCCTAGTGAACAATACTAGGTCGTCAGAACGACAAGCAAGTCCTCGGCCAAGAACGGTAAACAAATAAAAGATATGATTATTAGAGTAAAAGAATAATAGTTAAAAGAAATAATAAGAGTAAACATAGTTTGGTGTTCAGGACTTGAATATCTCCTAATGTAATACTCCTATAGTGTCTAATAATTCAAACATCACAAATCCTATGTCACTACCACAATACACAAAAAATTTCCTAAATGATGATGCAATTTGGAGAATAAACCTTAAATAACCACTTCACCTAGTTTTCTGCCAACAAATCCCGTTGTGAAGGATTATGTGGTGACTTGAATGGTACGGTACTTAGAATCCAGCTCTGCCCTCATGGCTTAATCTTGAATTCACCTATTCGATAGTTTTAATTTGAAATATGTGTGTTTTTAGTCAGGTAACTTGAATAGAAGGGCACGGGATTATAAATTCGGCCTAGCCCCTTTTGGACCAATCTTGAATTCACCCATTCGATAGTTTTTCTTTTTGAATCAAAGTGGGTGCACTTATAATTGAGGTGACTTGAATAGGATGACACGAGATTATGATTCGGCCCAGCCCCTTTTGGGCATAAGAAAGTGAGCTAAGCCTCACCCGCTCACTTCGCAAGGCCTTGCGAGATAGCCTAAACCGCTGAATTCAGCCAGACTTAAAATTATGTGGCAGAATTTCGTAGGTGGTTATTTATGTTGTTCTCCCCCTCCCAATGTTTCTATCCTAGATCTACAATCATTCCTTATTCTATCTTCTTGTATTCAGGTTTCTTCTCTGGTATTATCTTAACCATTGTTTAAAATGAATGCATGTCCAGGATGATGCAAGATACATATATAACCTTGAGTACAAGTATTTAGTCATCCACACGATTTCAAGGATATCGACTTACATAGAGCAGATTATCAGATAGTCTGGGTTAAGTACCTCGTGTCCATGTCCTATGTATCCTAGACTTTTACTAGTTGCTCCCTAATTAAATATAATCATTGGTGGTCTGTTATGTGTGAATCTAGGGTTTAGAATATTGGAATGTCGACGATATTTTGGAATATCGAAATATTGGTTAACTCCCGGAATTCTTAAAAATTTCGGCAGAGTTTTCTTTGTATTTCGGCTTCCAAAATTTTAACAGTTTATAATTTTCACCCGGAGCAACCCTCCGTAGCATTCTCGGGCTCTCCGACCCCTTCGGTGGAGCAACTCTCAACACCGGAATACACGTAATTAATATAATTCAATAAAATAGAAGCCTTATTTCTTACCTTTGGAAAATTATACCTTAGTGCTAGCAATCTATGTTTCGTGTAGTATATACTACAAAGGTCAAACTCAAACAACAATGTTAGTATCATGAATTATAACAAAATATAATAATAAGAACAATCAATTGGATATATATATACATATATATTACCTACAAGTTATCCTATTAACTTATTTGTAAAGTATTGATTTCTCAGTAAACCTAGGCATTTATTTATCGTACTTGTCAAGGAAACATAACGTATTACAAGACAGGACATCCAAGTCAAAAGTAAAAACAAGCTACATAATACTCATGGCTACATAAAGTCAAAATTTTAAATTAACATTTATGTTCAAATATCCACAACCCCTTAATCTAGCTAACCCTAACATAGTTTTCTACCAATCAAGCTAAATTAGATTTCGTACAGAATTAATTATATATAATTAGTATAAAAATCTAGTCTCACATAGACAAGACTAAGCTAGATACAATCTATAATATTTGTCATGCTAAGATTTTGTCAAATCTATGATACCTAAATTGAACCTATAGTATTTAACATATGAACTTCAAAATTTTCAGTAGGGATGATACTCAGTGGTACAATTATGAATAGCCCTTCCTAGAGTTACAACCAATTTCTTTTGTCCATATATTCATATTGTGTTCTAAACATTTATCCAGGACTCTATACCCTAAATTTCTACCCTCCATATAAGTATAAAATTAAGATATCAACTCTGAAATTTGGAAAATAACTACACAAGTAATGATAGGAAGAATTGGAAGAGATTTAAGAAATCGGTGAGGACTTGCCTTGGTTCCGAAATTCTAGGGTTCTCCAAGTGTTAATGTTTGATTCCCCCTCTTGTATTCCTAAATCCAGAAAATTAATAATAATTATGACCTAGGTTGAATTCTGGAAAGAAAAATTAGGGGAAATAATGAATACCTAGGTTTTTCTTGGAAGAAGGAAGATGAATGATACTGTGGTGGTGGTATCCAGCGAGGGGGTGGCGGTGTCCGACGAGGGGGTGGCGGCGTTCGCCTATGGGGAGCGTCGGCGTCGGCGGCCTATGGCTCTGGCAGCAGCGGCAGCAATAGCAGTAGTAACAGCAGTAACCGCAGCAGTAGCAGCGACGGGGGTAGGCGGCGACAACGACGGGGGTAGGCGGCGGTAGCGACGGCAGCGGTGGCGGCAGCAGCGACAGTAACAATAATAGCAGTAGCAGTGGTAACAATAACAGCAGCAGTAATAAACAAAGATGGGAAGAAGAGTTTTTCTTTGAGGAATAAGTAGAGGAAAAGTTAGGTATATTGAAAATGTAAGGAGGAAGGAGAGCTTGCCATCTCCTCCTTTGGAAATGGGGATGAAGGAGGAGAAGCCAGGTTGAACCTGACTCAGCCCCTGCTGCTGGTTTCTTCTCCCTGCTTTCCCATAGATTTGGGTTTATGCATAAAACCCCCTTCCTAAATCAGAATTTGGATAAGGCTAGTTTATTTGCAATTGGGTATTTACACAAGCCTAAGTTATTATATATATATATATATATATATATATATATATATATATATATATATATATATGTATTGGAGAGACAAAATAAAATAATAAATAATAAAAAAACTAATATGTAGTAGCTACG
The DNA here is from genome assembly GCA_036927795.1 of Iris macrosiphon. Classification (NCBI taxonomy): domain Eukaryota; kingdom Viridiplantae; phylum Streptophyta; class Magnoliopsida; order Asparagales; family Iridaceae; genus Iris; species Iris macrosiphon. The sequence goes on from JAYESA010000085.1 coordinate 205,916, forward strand.
ACAAAAGATAAAAGCATCTCAACTCCTAAACCAAAATATCTTTTTAGATTTTACAAGCTAGCTAGTCTAAAACTCGGGCTCATTTTTGTCCCGTGCCACATCTTGGTGGAATAGGATCCCCATCAACTCTCCTCAACTTACAAGATTTTCCATTTGGTGAATGATGGTGAACATACTCTGTCAATACACCAGGGTCTAGATTCTGGAGCCCATTTATAGTCACGAACAATCAGACATTGGTTGTCCATGCTAATGTACTAAGAAGCACCAATAGCCTCTATTTGTAGTGGAGATTATCTAGTCATCTATAATATCTTCAATCCCAGGTCTCATGTGCATCCAATGTGGTAACGGTGGCGGGGTCAGTGTTACCGGTCCAAACATGGTATTAGATTGTCAACTCGTGGGAGGTAAACCTGGAGAACTTGTAGGTTCAGAATCATAGAAATAATAATATAAGCTTATTAAACGATGTTAGGTCCTCCACATTTAACATGGGGTTGATTCCCATATCCTGTGGAATATCTAACTCATATGTGTTCGAAGCAATCCTCCATAGAACTTGATAAGGACCTATCCATTTGGCATGCAGCCTCTTCATATTTCTACGTGGGAACCTGTCATGCCCCGCTTCTCAGGATACGGTGAGTCGGGTACGTAACTACATCTCCAGGCTACGCACCAAACGAATACACCCGTACCCGTATAGGTTACATCGCCTGTAATATTCTAGGATGGAATGTAAGTCATACTAAATATACTTTTATTACTACAACTATAACTATTATACAATACGAGTAGGTACAACTATACAAGTTATTACATCAAAACCATTAATTTACATAACTTCTAGCTACAAAATGCTATTTGTTGTATCCTTGAAAATCACTTGAGGGTCACTCCTCAACCTCGTCTACATCATATAAAGGTAGCTTTCACCTGAAACTTCATCTTCCTCTAGTGAACAATACTAAGTCGTCAGAACGATAAGTCATCGGTCAAGAACGGTAAGAAAATAAAAATATGATATGATACAGTTATGAACGAAAATGGAATAACTTTTAAATAGAAATTAGGAAATTACTCTAATTTAATTCCTATGCTAGTGTTCTTATAGTGTCCAACAAATCAAATAATATAATCCTATTTCACTACCACAAACACAAACAAGTTTTCTAAATGATGATGCAATTCAGAGAATAACTCTTTGAATATCCACTCTAACTAGTTTTCCGACAACAATCCCATTACTAGGGATCAGGCTGTGGCAGGGTAACACGGTGCTTATAATTCGGCCCTCTCATATTCAGTGAGTAAAACATGATACATTATCAATTCACCTAATTGATCTTTTAGTCAAAAAATGTATGTCCATATTCAGGAACAGGAACAGGTATAGGCACAGGTTGTCACGCCCCGATCTTCTGCGGTCCCGATCGCCCTCTTCGGGCATGAATTACCGTGCTGAGCTCCTGCAGGACGATCGTTCCCCTAGGGACGTGATGCCGTGCGAGCCTGGAGATGCTTTTACACAAGGTAATAACATAAGTCATCTTGGTTATTATCGAACTGATCGAGTTTGCAGCGAAGGAGCAGTGTTACAAACAATAATCCATCAGAGTAAATGAAGCAAAGCTCAAGGCATGAGGTTCTCTGAATACAATAACATCGTTCCATATATTATGTCTCTCTATACAAAAGTAGCTCAAAATATCTTGATACAACTCAAGGCATCGATACCAGATTTTTGGGTCCTGAGGATGAGACATGGCTATCGCTTCCTCGGATGACCCAAAATCTGCGAACAAGCAAAAACTATTGGTGGGTCAGCACTTTAGGAAAAGTACTAGTGAGTATAAAATCAAAGAACAGAAGCAATATTCACTAAAACTAACACTAAGTAAGCATGTGATAAAATATTATATTACTAGTGATCTTTCTAGTTTACTTAGATTCGTTACATATAGTACATGAGCAGAGTCATATTACTTCTTTTGAAAATATCTTTGAAATCAGAGCTCAGTTCAATACAACTAAGAATACAAGGTAAGCAGTTCAAGCATGATGTGCCGATTCTTATGTTATCAGGGTGTGCACAACGTGTCTCGTGAGCTATACTCAAAGACTTTAGGAAAAATATAGCATCTAGTGGACTATCCTTTTATACTACAAGGCGACCATCAAATGCAAGCAAGCATGCAAGTCTAAGTGCGATACAGGACAATAAGCAAAATCAATATATCACTTATTTAGTAATTTTTATCCCTTGTCGAACGGTTATCCCTGCAACAGACATACAAGTTAGCAATATATGCATATATGAATAAGGTTCTATTTCCTGTATGTCTCTGCATCAAACAGTTAAATATACAAGAATTCTAGCCTAGCATGCACCCTAACTATATGATGGCCCCCGAGTATGGATCTCCAGGATTAGTAATTGGGATGTACTAGCCCTTCTCACTAATGACGAATTGACTAATATCGACTGAGAGACATGGTTGCTATACACTAAAATATGCTCAAAATAGCAGCCGAGACTCATGGTTCAGCACTACATTAAAAGCCATACCCCAAATCACGAGGATTCTAAGCCTCAGGGTGTTCGATTAGCCTCTCTCAGGACGAACGGTTCCCAGTGCCCCAGGACACCGCTCGAGAGACCCGATACCTTGTGCATAAATTGTTAGACCAATACATGAATATAATTATATCAGATAAAGACTATATAATACATATGTCCATGAACAAGCAAACATTTAATCAAGCGATAGAGCCATAGCTCTCAATTCTCTTCTTTTCAATTAATTCGATAGGTTCAATCATTTGGATAGGTTCAATATTCTTTCTTTCAATCAATCGATAGGTTCAATAACATAAAATATAAGTTATTCAAATAGTTCTATCTTTATCAGTTTAATATAAGAAAATAGGCAAACAAACATATTATAAGCGAGTACGATAATGATTCTATAAATCTAGCATGCAATTTATATTTCTTTCAGTACGATAGGGAACATGCATAATCTCTATTTAAGAAAACATGGCAGTAGTTCATTTATCTCTTTTTACTAAGCATTCAATTCTGTTCAGGCAATTGATTACTCTTCTTATTAGCATGGCAATGGTTCATTCGATAGTGGTGTTTATGTAACTAGCATACAACATTCATTTCTATACTAAGCATGGCAATGGTTCAATCTTTTATAGACAAGTATATAAGTTCTCTTATTAAGCATACATGTTCTCGTTCTATCATTCTCATATGATCGTTATCTATTAAGCAAACAAGCATTGCAAAAACTTAGATTCATTATTAAGGAGTGCAAAAAACAGAGAATGAAGTTCTGCCCACTCACCTAGATCATTCGTCTTCTGGTTCAACAAAGATCTCTCCAAGAAGGTTTCCTTTTTGAGTCAGCAAGCCGATAACTCTTGTACATAGTGCCAATGCGGAGTAGGGCACTGCATACTTACCCACCAAGAAATTTTTTATCCTCGAAACTCAAGGAAAAACTTTCGATATCCAGAGCAGCGATAGTCCTTATCCCTCACCATCCTCAATATTGTACATAGTTCCAACACGGAGCGGGACACTACACAGGTAAGTGAGCTAAGCCTCACACACTCAATTCGCAAGGCCTTACGAATGAGCTTAACTACTGTAGAAGCATAAAAATACGGTGGAGAATTATACGCATAAAACCCCCAACATGCATGAAGCCCACGTAAAATAGAGCTTCAGCGCTATGTAGCATAAAATATGACTTCAGAGCCATTGGCGTACAACAGAGTTTCAACGCTATTCAGCGTAAAATAGAACACCAGAACAACCCGCGTAAGGCAACACTTCCAGGCTGTTTTGGCGTAAAAAGGTCGCTATACCTCCCTCTGGCATAAAATATGTCTGCTTTTAATGTAGTGTGAAGTTATACAAGAAACTCTTCGTATTCCTCAAATGAACCTGTCAGACAAAGCAGTGAACCTGACTCCTGACAAAGAGTACTGCACGACGATCAATAGGACGGCTATAATAATGATTCTGCACAGAGGCCCAGGCTATCGGTTAGTGACATATCTTTGAGACAAGTTATTTTTACGTATTCAAAGAATACGCTGCCTATTCTACATGGGTGGAAGTGAGTCTTTACGCTCAACAAGAGACGAAATCAGACGCTACGTCAAAAGCTCTCTCTCGTACAGAGCTCGAGGCATATCTCTGCAGTTAATGCACGAGATGGAGGCAGATCTCTGCATTTAATGTACAAAATTTTATTCTATTTTTAATAACTGGGAGAGCTAAAACTAGGGCTAATACGCTTACGTCACCATCCCTGCATTTTACGCCAATAAGGCTATTTTCAATTATAGGAGTACGCCGTATGCTATCTCCTCGAAATACGCCAAACAAGCTATTTTCAACTATAGGAGTACGCTGTATGCTATCTTCTCGAAATACGCCAACTCAGGCTATATTTACAAAGGTACGTGATAAGGCTATTTAGTCCAGAATACGCTCAAGACCTCAGTCAGGAAGGATAATTGGCTAGTTTTACGCTGGTTATCTATTATTCATGCAGCATCAAGTTTTACGCAGAATTTGGCTTTTACGCCAATAAGACAGCTATTTGGCTTTTACGCCAACAAGACAGCTATTTGGCTTTTATGCCAACCATCTTTACGCAAGGGGCAGTTGCCTACGTGGCTTGCATGCCGTGATCTTCGAGGAGCGGTTATACGCGTTACCTCATAATGGGACACACATCATATGCGAATTCAGTAGATCATTCAAACGTGGGTAGCAGTTATTATAACCACCGAGTAAAGGGTGCAACTCTCTTCACAGTTTGGCTTCTACGCTGACTGGACAATTGTTGTAACTGATCTCTATAAATAGAGACCTCCGGTCACAGGAGATAAAGGGGGCACAAAAAAAAAGGTCAAGATCAAGAAGATCGAGGAGAGGATCAAGATCAGAGACCAAGAGATCAGAGAGAGAGAGAGAGAGCACAGACAAAGAGTAGTGATTGACGACTTTGGCAACAAGAATCTAATCCCTCCTGCAATATTTGAAGATTCTTCTTCTTCTACAGCACTTTTTCGTCATCGTGTGGTCCAAGGGACAAAGTGATCGACCGCAGATCAGACTCCTATAGCAATTTTTCCCCAGAATTATTTTTTGTACTTAACATCCTCGTATAGGATTAATTGTACTTCTTTTTTTTCTTGTTTGTAAACAAAGAAAGGGTTTCATATAAACCTACTTTCAATTTTTTTTGTTTATCATCAAACACAAGATGGCAACTCTGCTGGAGACTACTTTCTCATCTGACGAGAAAGCCATTGCTCAACACGATGCTGTATCCGTCGGGTCAACGAAAAAGACTTTGGTCGTCCAATTCGACCAATCTGCTTATGAAGACATGCTTCGCGCAGGGGGTAGCTCTCACTCCTTATCTGTCCAGGACAACATAAAGCTGCATAAAGTATGGATGCCCCGGACATCCTCTACCCTTCCTGCAGGCTCTCTTTCTTTGATCAACAAGGTTGTGACATCACAACCTATACGCCTTATGCATAAAAATCTGTCTCCCGCCTGTGACATGGCAGACAAAGCTTCTGGCAATGCCCCAGTGCCAATCCAGAAGTCTAGAACACGCTCTGCATGTAAAACTTTGTCTCCCGTCTGCGACGTAGCAGATAAAGCTTCTGGCAATGCCCCAGTGCCAATCCAGGAGTCTAGAACACGCTCTGCGCGTAAAACTTCGTCTCCCGTCTGTGACGTGGCAGACAAATTTTTTGACAAGGCCTCAACGCCAATTCAAAAATTTCAAACGCGCCCTGCGCGTAAAAATACATCTTCCATCTATAAAGAGGCAGATGGACCCTTGGATCACATCAAGGGAAAACAAGTGGCGAATCTCCCGACCTTTGGGCTTGTACGCCCCCAAGAGAAGAAGTTGCCCATTCTTCAGATTATGCGTGACGCTGGAGGACGTTTGAGGACTTCCTCTATTTTACGCAAACCTATGCAAAACTCCAAATTATGCCAGGATAAGTCTGTCCGCGTAAAGTAGACCCACTTTACGAGAAAATACCCTCCTCAGATTGATGATGGATCGTATGCTACTCACATGGCTGAACTGCTATATTCTTATGGCAGAGAGAGAGAGTTATGGTCCCCAATCTCCACACCCCTACTGATATAAAAAGGCAGAATAAGCCTTCTTCTTCTTCTGGTAATCTTCCTGATTTGCATAATTTCTTGATCCAGAAAGGCAAAGACAGGGGTCAAAATCAAGATTTAGTGACCCTAACTACCAAGCGTGGGGCGGTCATATGGGAAGTAGCATCAACATCTAATGTCGTCATGATATATGGGCCACATGAAGTGTCACGACCCGCACCCGAAAAATTGGGTATGAGTCGTGGGTACGTCCAGCCTACGCCGCAGAATCGGCGGTAGAACGCTGTAAAGGTCCGTTCTAGGTCAACAATCTATATCTCACAAAAACCTGTCAATATCCTCTCCAAAAAGAGGGCAACCACACAATATATATAAGCTCTCAATCACAATAACTAGGGGAAGAGTAAAAGCACGATATGATAGCAAAAGAAACAAAGAGACACAGAGCAAGACAATATCCAAAATATACAGTCCAAGTCTATAGTCTACAATATCTCACAGCAGCAAAAGAATAAGTACAATCATCCAAAATAATCAACTAGAAACATCCCAGGAAACCCACCTAGCTAACTAGGGCGCTAAAGGCATCTCCTCGCAGGGCTCCTCCTCAGTCTCGAGGTCGCAACACTCCTCGACACCCGGCCCGTAGAACGTCGGACAATAATCCTCAGGATCCTCTGGAAAAATATGCCCAGTCAGGACTGGAGCGAAGTACATAACTCTGAAAGCAACTCCAAATACATGATAAAGTGTATATGACGAGCAATAGAAAAGTATACAAGATGCACAGGAAAATAAATACATGCTGGAGCAGATAAAGTAGCTGCAATATAAACTGGAGAACAATACAAGTAGAGAAGTAACTGAATGTGAGAAAATATAAATACTAGCTAAGTGCCTTGAGCACAAGTTCGTTATGTGATCGGCTTAGGTTGCACATAAAAAAGACTACGATAACTCCGTTATGCGTGAGTTGCATAACCGACATACACATGAATATTGTTTGGCTTTGATTACATAACCAACTCCTACTCTCCTCCCCCACTAATACTCTTGGATCCAACCACGGTACGTTACGTACATGATAAATAGCTCGCACACACGAAGGTGAGAGCACAAGAAGCACATGATAGCACATGAGAATCAATACCCGAAGCACATGATGAAATATACGTGATAGAGTACCCGCTGAACACGGTAAGGGGGATAGCATCTCATGACGGGATCTACTAGTACCAGCTCGTGTAACAATGTATCAGAATCAAGTATTACAGTTCTAGAACAAGTGATATAAATGCTATCATGAAATGGAAACTATCAGAGGTAGGTACTCGCCTGATGTCCTGAGCAACTTATGAGGATCGAGATCCGGACCAGTGTCGCAAGAACCTATTACGAAAAGCAGAATTAAACAGGGTTCTATGAATTAAACTGATATAAAATAATTAAAAACATGCTTCTAGGGCTATTCAGGGTCGAACGGGTAAAACCGGTGAAATTCGAGTCAAAAGTCAACCCAAGGTATAAAAAGTCAACTCTAGGTCAAAACTAGGTCAAACGTTGACTTTTACGGTCAACGAGGACAATTATGGTCAAATCTAGGTCAAACTAGGGTGCCCCTAAAATTCTAAGTCAAAACTAGCTCATTAAGCTAGTAAACTCTCAAACTCGCCTCCTCGAGATATCGGGATACCCTCGGTATCCGATACCTCGACCTAGGCTACGCACCCCACCTAAACCCGCTAAAACCTATACTAGCACGCGTAAATATATACACATATACATATAAAAATCACTCCAAAACTATTCCTAGGAAAACGCTCAAAAACTCCGCTCGAAACTCAATACCTTGGATATCTCAAGGTATTGAGATACCTTGATATCTCAAGGTATTGAGATATCGCCCAATACCCCTCTAACTAACTATCTAGTTAGCTGTTTAAGCATAAACATATATTCCTAGTTAATAGTCTAGGCTAGAATATATATCTAACATATATATATATACATAAACCTATATATCTATATGCATATATATATATATATATCCACCACACACATATACACATACCTTACACCCATATACCTTACCTTACCTATACATATATATATCTAGCTATATAATATATCTAGCTATATGTATATATATATATATATATATATATATATATATATATATATATATATATATATATATATATATATATATATATATATATATATATATATATATATATATATATATATATATATATAACTACCTATATATTTATCTATCTATCTATCTATCTATCTATCTATCTATCTATCTATCTATTTATATAGATATCCCTCTCCCCCCTAGCTACTAGTTGCTACCCGATACGCCGCTGCTGCGAATGCTGCTACTGAAGATGCTCCTGCTGAAGATATTGCTGCTGCTGCTGCTGCTGTGCACTGCACAGCAGCTGCTGCGTGCTGTTGCCCCTGCAGTTCGCTGCACGCTGGCTACCCAATCACCACACACACACAAACACGCACACACACAATCACATATACACAGACACACACACAATTTACCAAATAAAATAAAAATAACCCTATTTTCTAGAATCGGGTAGTGACAAGCCTACCCTCCTTAAAATAATTTCTTCCTCAAAATTAAAAGACGAAACTAGGACAGGAATGCAAAGAAAAGAACCATACCTCAGGGCTCAAAAAGATAGGGATATCGCTCGCGCAATTCATCCTCCCTCTCCTAGGTCGACTCACTTGGAGAGTGATGCCTCCACGCGACGCGAACCAAGGGAATAGTCTGGTTCCTCAACACCTTCTCTCGCCGATCCAGAATCTCCACCGACTGCTCTGGATAGCTAAGAGTAGGGCCCACCACGATCTCTGAGTGATCCAATACGTGACTGGGATCCGCCACGTACCGTCTCAATTGCGACACGTGGAACACATCATGAACTCCCTCTAGCGTAGGCGGCAAATCAAGCCTATACGCCACGGCGCCGACCCTCTCAAGGATACGGAAGGGTCCGACGAAACGTGGGCTAAGCTTCCCGCCTCCACCGAAGCGAATAGTGCTCCACGTCGGAGAAATCCTCAGGAACACCAGATCTCCAACCTAGCACAAACAAGGTCTCTGCACTTAGTCTAAAACAAGAAATCACAAGCTAACACAAGAACAAAATCTAGATTCTAAGCTATACCTCGAACTCCAAAGGTCTCCGGTGGCTATCGGTCCAATGCCGCTGCCTGTCCTGCACCACCCAAAGTGTATCTCTAATGAGCTTGACCTTCTCTGCTGCATCAACCACCATCTTCGGGCCAAGCAAAGCTCTCTCGCCTACATTATCCTATGATAACGGAGTGCGACACCTCCGTCCATACAATGCCTCAAAAGGTGACATCTCGATACTGGCTTGGTAGATGTTGTTGTAAGCAAACTCTACCAAGTGCAAGTGATCCTCCCAAGAGACTCTAAAATCCAGAACACAAGTGCGAAGCATGTCCTCAAGCGTCTGAATGGTCCTCTCTGACTGACCATCTGTCTGTGGGTGATATGCACTACTAAACTTGAGCTAGGTGCCCAAGCTAGCCTGCAGACTCCTCCAAAAATACGAAGTAAAGCGACTGTCCCAGTTTGATACTATGCTCACAGGAACTCCATGTAGTCTGACTATTTGGCGCACATACATCTCTGCTAGTCTCTCTGTAGACATACCCACTTTGAATGGTAGAAAGTGGGCCGATTTGGTCAACCTGTCCACGATAACCCAAATCACATCCTTCCCGCCTGGAGAACGGAAAAGTCCAGAAACAAAAATCCATGGTCACATGCTCCTATTTCTACTCCGGAATGGGTAATGGCTGGAGCAAACCTCCTGGCCTCTGCCTCTCCGCCTTCACCTGCTGGCACACTAAGCATCGGGATACGAAGCGTGCTACCTCCCGCTTCATCCCGTACCACCATACATGCTCTCTCAGATCTCTATACATCTTGTTGGCACCTGGATGCATAGAGTACTGGGATCGATGCGCCTCCTGAAGAACCTCCTCGCGCAATGACCCACTCGACACACACAACCTGGTACCGTGCCGCAATGAACCATCATCAGCAATGGTGAAGTCATCTGATAATCCAATCTGAACCTGCGCCCTGATGCTCCTTAGGGGCTCATCCTCAAACTGTGTAGCCCTGATCCGGTCTACCAACTCTGATTGTATCTGCAGTCCCCACATCTGCATCTCAACTCCAGGCATTATCCCCTCAATGCCCAAGCTCTCTAGATCTGCCAGAAGATAACGATCTGTAGTCAAGCACATAGCTACCGGATACCTGCTCAATGCATCCGTAACTACTTTCGCCTTCCCTGGATGGTACTGCAACAATATGTCGAAGTCTTTCATCAACTCCAACCATCTCCTCTGCCTCATGTTCAGCTCTTTTTGGGTAAACACATACTTCAAGCTCTTGTGGTCTGTGAAGATCTCCACACGCTCTCCGTATAAATAGTGTTTCCATAACTTCAGAGCAAAGATGACCGCTGCCAACTCCAAATCGTGGGTAGGGTAGTTCTTCTCATGAGGACGTAATTGCCTAGAAGCATAGGCAATCACCCTCCCATTCTGCTGCAACACACAACCCAGTCCCTTCCCCGATGCATCACTATAGATAGTGAATCCTCCAGAACCTGATGGCAACGTCAACACTGGAGCTGTCGTCAACCTCCTCTTCAGCTCATCAAAGATAATCTTGCACTCCTCTGACCAAACAAACTCCACGTCCTTCCGGGTCAGCCTGGACAACGGCTCTGCAATCCGGAAAAAATCCTGAACAAATCTCCTGTAGTAGCCTGCCAGCCCCAGGAAACTCCTGACCTCGGCTACTGAACTCAAAGCACTCCATGCCTCAACTGCCATAATCTTTCTCGGATCTACCGAGATCCCCTCTCGAGTCACCACATGACCAAGGAATTCCACCTTGTCCAGGAAGAACTCGCACTTCGAGAGCTTTCCATAAAGCTTCTCCTTCCTGAGAGTCTGTCACCACCCCATTTCCAGAGCCGGATATTTTTTTATTTTAATTTTGTTAATTGTGTATTATTTATAATTAATTATATTTATATTTAATTAGTGTATAAATTTTTATTGATTGTTTTAGGGTTTTGGCTAGCCTGGACCCATGTCAGACCCTAGTGGACCCATGTCTGACCCAACCCACACCCTTGTGAGACCTATTTTTGGGTTTAGAATATTTATTATATTTTTAGTGGGTTAGTTGGAGAGATTTGGAGTTAGTTTGAGTGCTTTTGGAACCCGAAACCCAAACCAAGTTAGAAGAGGGCATTTTGGGTATTTTGGACATTAGGGAACCCTTTTATGGTGTTTGGCCGGTTCCCAGCCCCCACCCGACCAAAACACAACAGCCCCCCCATTCCTTCTTCTTCACTACTTCTTCTTCCTCTCCACTCTTTCTTCTTATTTTTTCCTCCCAACTTCAAGTAAGTGCCCTATTCCTCTTCTTTCTTCTTCTATTCTCCATGGTTGTAAACCCTAACCTTATGATTTTCCATAACCTAGATGTTTAGAGCCTAGACTTGGTGTGGAGGCTAGATTTGGAGGCTTGGAGCTTGAGGGAGGTGATTTCAAGTGGATTGGAGACTTTGGCCTTGGAATTTCAACTTCTAAGAGGTAAACCCTAACTTTAACCTTACTAATTACTCTTGTATAGTGTAATTAGTGGTTTAGAACCTTCCTAGAGGTTAGGGCTACCCGTGGGAGGAAGTTGGAACTATTTTGGTTGAGTTTGGAGACTTTAACACTAGGTTTTGTGTCAGTTTCGGGTGAAATCCAAAATTGGCCCAATTTTGGGTGATGCCCTAGGTTAGAAGGACCTAGGTAGACGTTGTCGGGTGTCTTGAGGATTAGTGCGTGTCTCCGTTCGGACACGGAAAGTCGTGTCGCGGAGAAACGGGCGTTTCGGGCGTTTTCGGGTTTTCGTCGTTGCCGGTTCTAAGTGCTTGCGCATTTTTGCCACGGGCCTAGAATCAATAGGTTAGCATTTTTTCTAGGATATAGACATCGTTTAGAACCCATGAGTAAATTTTGGGCCGATTCCGAGTTGGTTTGGTGTATGTTTTAGGAGATTTTTCGAACCGCACACCGCGTATTCGTCGAAATGACCGAACGGCCATTTCGGCGTGGTTTTCTAGTTTTGGGCTTGTGCGCGCGTTGGGTTAGCTTCGGGGAGTGTGTACTAGAGTTCTCGGGTTATATTATATATATATATATAGGTGTTTGTGTGCGTAGGGGAGGTTATGCGTGCGTTGGTGGGCGTTGTGTGCGTTGTTGTGTGTTGTATTGTGTTTTGTATATAGGTCTATATATGTTTATATATATATATATTTATATATATATGTATGCGTGTCTCTCTCTCTATATATATTTGTAAATATGTGTTTATATATATGTGTATGTATGTATTTGTGTAAGGGTTTGTGTATTAGTGTGGGTGCTTGTGTGTGTGTATATATATATATATATATATATATATATATATATATATATGTATATATATATATATATATGTATATGTATGAGTATTAGTGTGTGTATTTCTATATATATGTATGTGTGTATGTGTGTATATATATATATATATGTATATTTGTGTGTGTGGTTGTGTGTTTGTGAGAGTGTGTGAGGGTGTGTGAGAGTGAGTGTGTGTGAGTGAGTGTATATATATATATATATATATATATATATATATATATATATATATATATATATATATATAGATATATATATATATAGATATGTGTTTGTGTATATAAGTGTGTGTGTGTTTGTGCATATGAGTGTGTGTGTGTTTATATGTGTTAATGTGTGTGTTTAAGTATATAAGTTAGCATGTGTGTATATATATATATGTTAGAGTGTGTGTGTGTGTATATATATATATATATATATATATATATATATATATATATATATATATATATATATATATATATGTGTGTGTGTGTGTGTGTGTGTGTGATTGTATATATATATAGATATATATGTGATTGTGTGTGGGCATGTCTGTGTGTGTGCGTGTGCGTGTGGCAGAGCAGCGCGTGCCGCAGCGAAGCAGTGCACAGCAGCAGTAGCAGCAACATCAGCAGCAGCAGCAGCAACAGCTCCAGCAGCAGCAGTAGCAGCATACGCAGCAGCATCCGCAGCAGCAGCAGCTAGGCGAGGCATTGGCTTGTAGCTTAGCGAGGGAGAGGGAGATCTATTAGCTAAATAGATTAATAGATAGATTGATGGATAGATGGATTAAGAGATAGATAGATTGATAGGTAAATAGGTAGTTAGATAGAAAGAATTTTAGATAGATAGATAGATATATCTATAGATACATAGGTAGATACATGAATAGATAGATATCTAGGTAGATAGCTATCTAGATAGATAGATACATAGATAAATGGTTAGATAGATAGATACTAGATAGTTAGATAGATAGTTAAATATATAGATAGATATCTAGATAGATATCTAGGTATATAAATAGATATACATAGATAGATACATAGATAGATAGATAGATAAGATATAGATTATTAGATAGATAGATATATAGCTAGATAGATGCATATATATAGCTATGTATATATATATATATATATATATATGTGAGTTTGGGTGTAAGGTATGTGTATATGTGTTGTGGATATATATATATGCATATAGATATATAGGTTTATGTATATATATGTTAGATATATATTCTAGCCTAGACTATTAACTAGGAATATATGTTTGTGCTTAGATAGCTAACTAGATATTTAGTTAGAGGGGTATTGGGAGATATCTCAATACCTTGAGATATCAAGGTATCTCAATACCTTGAGATATCCAAGGTATTGAGTTTCGAGCGGGATTTTTGAGCAATTGCCTAGGTTTGAGTTTAGATATAGGTTTTTGTGTATATGTGTATATATTAACGCGTGCTAACATAGGTTTTAGAGGGTATAGACGGGGAGTATAGCGTAGGGTGAGGTATCGGATACCGAGGGTATTCCAGTATCTCAAGGAGGCGAGTTTGAGGGTTTATTAGCCTAATGACCTAGTTTTGACCTAGAATTTTAGGGGCACCCTAGTTTGACCTAGAGTTGACCGTAGTTGACTCGGTTGACCTCCAAAGTCAACTTTTGACCTAGTTTTGACCTAGAGTTGACTTTTTGGACCCAGAGTTCACTTTTTGACCCAGATTTCACCGGTTTGACCTGTTTGACCTAGAAGGACCCTAGAAGCCTATTTTTAATTATTTTATATCTGTTTAACTCATTATAAACCTGTTTAACCTTGCTTTTTGCAATAGGTACTTGCGACCGGTTCGGATCGCCAGTTGCTCAGGATGTCAGGCGAGTACATTCTTTGATAGTTTTTATTATCTGATGATTATTATGATTCAACTTCTAGTATAGTATCATCTAATTTTTCTGGCACAACACGGGACACGGACTGATATTTCTGGATTCATTTACTTGTGACACGTATTTTTCATATTTCTGGCCTCTCTTCTGGAATCACTACTGGCATCACCTATAGACATCACTCATGTTTCAGGTTGGACTCATCTTGATTTACGTGTCGGGTCTTGGATTCAATGTATTAGTCGGGGCGGGAAAATACTCGAGTAGACATATAAACATTCCCATCTGAAATCATCAGGAATCACTCCCTCTGGTCTAATCTAGAATGATAGCAGCCGCGCACCCAGTGCTCGGTGAGCCATACTTACCCCTAGCCGTTTACATGTCGAAACAAGTATTTTAAAGACACCGAGTTCATTCTTTCTAGTCTGGACTCACTTGCATTTCTTGCTGGTCTCACTTACAGTTTTTGGACTTGACTCACTACATGTATTTCATGCTGGACTCACTACACGTTCTTGTGCATAGACTTGATCTTAGTTTAAATTTCTTGTATCTTACAGTTATTACTATCTTGCTTCTGACATTCATGCATCTTTACCTTTATACACCAGTGACATATATATTTCTTGTTTCATACTTTATTTCCTTCACCTTGCTACTTGCTATAACTGTTTTATAATTTTTATCATTTAACTGGAACTGCTGTTAGAGGTGTACTTGCTCCAGTCCTGACTGAATATATTTTTTCCAGAGTATCCGGAGGATTGGTGTCCGACGTTTTATGGACCTAAGCCTGTCGATGGTGCAGACAGGGACCCTCTAGTTTAGGAGTGATTTTCGGGTTGGTAGCCGGGATCACTAGGACCTTGTTGCTGTATTTATTAGCCTTTGGTACCGGATTTGTCTCCGGTTTTGGATTGAGACCTTGTATTATATATGATTTTGGATGATGTATTATTATTATTTAATGTTGTGGTTGTCTTAGTAGCAGTTGTTTAGACTTTGTAGTTGTTAGCCTTCTGTGTTATCTTATCGTGCTTAGATTCATGATTGAGTACTTGATTATCATTATGATATTGCTCCTCCGTTTGGAGTTGAGATCTTGGCAGGTTCATATATTGATTGCGTGAGATTGTTATCTAGATAGTAGACCTAGACAGCGTTCTACCGTCGATGCTGCGGCGTATGCTGGACGTACCCATGACTCATGCCCGATTTTTTCGGGTGCGGGTCATGACACGTTTTTGGTGGCGGCCCCATGCAGGTCTCGTTTTGCAATTAATGCGATGTCGTAGTGGTACAACAATTTAGTTGTACTGCTGCGAGCCTACTCTAGGATCTAGGATCTAGGATGAGAGTGTACTCAATCACGACTAGGAACAATTCTAATCAAATTATTCTGAAATTGCTTTCTTTTGAAATATTACTGTCCTTCTTTGATGATATCGTATCTTGCGCCGTATTGACTTCTTTTGATCTATGTTCAGGATGCCTCCGAAGACACGATCCCATCGTACCGTTCCAGGAGTTGCCACCGGAAGGTCTGCTACCTCTCGTCCAGCTCGTATTCAGGGAGCTGCTACCGCTCCACTCACCACTCCTGCGGTCGAGGGAGCATCTGCTTCTCTCGGGGATCCTCCTCCACTTGTCGATCCGAGGACTACCCCAGTCATTCCGGTGGTTCCTCCACCACTTCCTGCACCAGTAGACACCGCGCAGTTGTTTGCGTTATTCAGGGAGATGATGGACGCACAGCACCGTCAGATGGATGTGATGAGGCTGGACATTGAGAACGCCCACCAGGTGGCCATGACAACAGTGGATAGGGTGGCACAGATTCAGCCACAAGCAGATCAGATTCAGCGCCCGAGGCCGGGCAGCATCATTGACTTCCAGAGGATGCGACCCAAGGAGTTCCGGGGTACAGAAGGGATCCTGTACGCGGATGACTGGATAGAGCAGATCGAATGAATTTTCCGACTGGCACAGATTCCAGACAGCATGCAGATAGAGGCAGCGGACAGTCAGATGTTCGACCTCGCTTTGACGTGGTATCGCACTGATACGAGGATCGCGGCACCAGGGCTTATATGGGAGTCTTTCAAGAGGCTTTTTAAGGAAATTTTTTTTTCAGATGTGGCGCTCAGTGCTTTGGAGATCCAGTTCGAGGCACTCGTCCAAGGGAGCATGATGGTGGACGAGTATGCAGCGGAGTTCTGCCGTCTGGTAGATTTGTAGAGGGCTTGAGTGAGGCAGCTAAGGCGAGAAAGTTTCGCAAGGGGTTGGTCATTGCGGTCAAGTCTTTGACTAGGAGCGACCGCGAGGCAACTTTTGACCAGATAGTAGGAGATGCTCAGAGAGCAGAGGATGACTTGGAGCTCAAGTCCAAGAGAGGCAGGGATGATTCAGGCCGTGCGAGTGGTAGTGCAGGACCGGCTAAGCGTCCCTATGTGCAGAAGGCAGCGCAGCAGGGTCAGGATAAGAGGGTGCCCACTTGTGCCTACTGTAGGAAGG
Source organism: Iris macrosiphon (assembly GCA_036927795.1). Taxonomy (NCBI): domain Eukaryota; kingdom Viridiplantae; phylum Streptophyta; class Magnoliopsida; order Asparagales; family Iridaceae; genus Iris; species Iris macrosiphon. The sequence goes on from JAYESA010000085.1 coordinate 223,031, forward strand.
CAGGACACACTTGGGATGTTTGTAGGAGGAGGCTAAAGGTGTGTTTGTTCTGTGGATCCGCCGCTCACCAGATGCGAGATTGTCCTACTGCACCTCCATTTGGTGGAGCACAGGATCAGAGAGTTGGAGCTAGGCCACCTGTGGCACAACATCATGCCCCGCACCAGCAGAGGGATACACCCCAGCAGGGCAGGGTTTATGCGTAGACGGTCGAGGAGGCCGATGCAACGGGGTTTATACGAAACCTGCTCTTAGGTTCACAAACAAGAAGTACAATTAATCCTATACGAGGATATTAAGTACAATTTTTTAATCTGGATAAATATTGCTATAGGAGTCTGATCTGCAGTCGATCACTTTGTCCCTTGGACCACACGATGATGAAGAAGTGTCATAGAAGACAGAAAGCAGCTTTGAAGGTTGCTAAAGAGAGTGGATGCTCGATGCCAAAGTCGTCAATCACTACTCTTTGCCTGAGCTCTGGATTCTTCTCTCTCAAAGACTTTTTGGTTCTGATCTTCAGTTTTTTCGACCTTCAAATCTTCGACCATTTTCCCTCCAGTTTTTTGACCTTGGACCTCTGTCAATAGAGGTCTCTATTTATAGAGTTTTAGTGACAGTGACCACTCAGTCGGTATAGAAACCGAGTAGTGGAAAGTACAACACCCTTTTACACGATGGTTATAATAACCATTGCCCGCGTATAGATGACCTTTTGAATGAGCGTGTGACGCATGTCCTATTAAGAGACAACGCGTATAACTAATGCGAAGATCACGGCATAAAAGCCACGTAGGTAGTTATCCTTCGCGTAGAAGAGGTTGGCGTAGAAGCCAATAACTGTCACCATGGCGTAGAAGCCAAGTAGGCATAGAAGCCGAATAGGCATAGAAGCCGAGTGGGCATAGAAGCCGAGTGGGCATAGAAGCCGAGTGGGCATAGAAGATAGCTGATCCTCTTTCCCTGACTGAGGCCTTGAGCAAATTCTGGACCGAATAGCCTTAATACGCGCCAATGAAAATATGGCATGAGTTGGCGTATTCCAAGGAGATAGCGTACATCGTGCTCCCATAGCTGAGAATAGCTCGACGGCGTAATGTGCCAAAGTGATGATGTGGACGTTTTAGCCAAAATTATGGCTTTTGGAGATATAATCAAATCTCTTGCATTAAATACAGAGATCTGTCCCCATCCTGCGCATTAAATGCAGAGGCGTGTCTTCGAAGATTTGCCATCATTCTGTGCATTAAATGCAGATACGTGCCTCGAATCCTGTACGAAGAGCAACTGATGACGTGGCCGTCTGTTTGTCTTCTGCGAAGCATAAGAAGCTCATGTCTGCCTGTGTAAAACTAGTCTGCGTATTCTAGAGACGTGTCTCGAAGATCTGTCATTGTTCTGCGCATTAAATACAGAGGCATGTCTCGAAGATCTGCCATTATTCTGCGTATTAAATGCAGAGGCGTGCCTCGAGAATCTGTCACCGTTCTGCGCATAAAATGCAGAGACGTGCCTCGAGAATCCGTCACCGTTCTGCGCATTAAATGCAGAGACGTGCCTCGAGCCCTGTACGAAGAGCAGCTTTTTGACATGGCAGTCTGTTTGTCTTCTGCGGAGCATAGGAAGCTCATATCTACCTGTGTAAAACTAGGCAGCGTATTCCCTTGTATGCGTAAAAGCAGTTTACGCCAAGAAAATGTCACTAAACGACAGCCTGGATCGCTGTGCCGCGCCATCATTATAACCGTCGTCTGGGTAGTCGTGTAGTACTCTTTGTAAGGAGTCAGACGTCAGGTTCACTGTATGATTTGACAGGTTCATTTCAGGGAGTACGAAGCGTTCCTCGTACACTTCAATGCTGCATTAAAGCGGATGAGTTTTACGCCATAAAGGCGATGTAGCACCCTTTTTACGCTGAAGCAGCCTGGATATACTGCTTTATGCGGATGGTCCTTGAGCTTATATTTTACGCTGTGCTCAACGAAAAAGCTCTATTTGCAAGTCGATGGCTCTGAAGTCATCTTTTTACGCTGCCCAGCATCAACATGCTGCCTATAGCTATCCAGCGTATTTTTTATGCTTCTACAAGACCCCCTTCAAAGCTTTTAAATTCCTCGTAATTTGAAACACTTTGAATGAAGCATGAAACGGTCAAGTCTGACAAGTTCTTCAAGGCTGACTTTCTGGCAGATTTATTGGGGATCCATTGGGATTCGGTGGGCTCTCTCTTGCCTATTAAAGGCTGAGGAGTTTAACCTGTTCTTCCCATATTTCCTTCACCACACAGAGATGATGGCCGGAGTTCATCGGGTCGACTTAAGTGAGAAGAAGACCATGTTCTTCCAGCATGTAAGGAGTCGAAAAAGATGGCGTCTTCGAGCAAATGTCCTCTGCAACGATGAATCATGGAAGGATATCATAGCCTCCTTTGCTCGGGATAATCAACAACTTTGTATGGCAGTTCTTTCGGAGAGAGGAAGGGTCTCATTTGACCACACAGCTTGCAAGTTGTGTCTTCTCCTGTCGTTCATGGACGAGAGCAGACAAACTAGCTATGTCCTCGAGTATTGAGTTGGGTAAAATACCTCAACTCAATCTGTCATGGCGTACGGAGCATGGGATCTGCATAATTTATGCAGGCCTAGTTTTGTATCCTCCCGCCATTGATCATTTTCTTGTTAGTCGGTTGCGGAAACCGACTAACTGCTGGAGAAGATGGATGAAGATCTCCACCAATATAAGAACCTGGCAGAACAGATTATGGGGGTGGCCTTCCGACGACGACGAGGAAATCCTTTGTAGACGTATCACGACCCGCACCCAAAAATTGGACATGAGTCGTGGGTACGTCCAGCCTACGCCGCAGCATCGGCGGTAGAACGTTGTCTAGGTCAACTATCTAGATAACTCACAAAAAAATCTGCCATGATCTCTCCAAAAGGAGGGCAACCACGCAATCAATATATAAACCTGTCAAGATCTCAACTCCAAACGGAGGAGCAATATCATAATGATAATCTCAAGTACTCAATCATGAATCTAAGCACGATAAGATAACAAAGAAGACTAACAGCTAAAAAGTCTAACCAACAACAACGACTAAAACCACCACAACATCAATAATAATAATACATCATCCAAAATAATATACAATACAAGGTCTCAATCCAAACCAGAGACAAATCCGGTACTAAAAGCTAATAAAAACAACAACAAGGTCCTAGTGATCCCGGCTACCAACCCGGAAATCACCCCTAAACTAGAGGGTCCCTGTCTGCACCATCGACAGGCTCAGGTCCATAAAACGTCGGACACCACTCCTCCGGATACTCTGAAAAATATGTCTAGTCAGGACTGGAGCAAGTACATCTCTAACAGCAGTTCCATTTAAATGATAAAAACTATAAAACAGTTATAGCAAGTAGCAAGAAAAATAAAGCAAGTATGAAACAAGAAATATATAAATCACTGGTGCATAAAGGTAAAGATGCATGGATATCAGAAACAAGATAGTAGTAACTGTAAGATACAAGAAATCTAAGCCAAGATCAAGTCCGTACACAAGAACGTGTAGTGAGTCCAGCATAAAAAATATGTAGTGAGTCAAGTCTAGAAACATGTAAGTGAGACCAACAAGAATGCAAGTGAGTCCAGACTATAAAGAATGAACTCGGTGTCTTTGAAATACTTGTTTCAACATATAAACAACTAGGGGTAAGTACGGCTCACCGTGCACTGGGTGTGCGGCTGCTATCATTCCAGATTAGACCAAAGGGAGTGATTCTTGATGATTCCAGATAGGAATATTTACATGTCTACTCGAGTATTTCTCCACCCCGACTAATACAAGTGAATCCAAGACCCGACACGCAAATCAAGATGAGTCCAGCCTGAACATAAATGATGCCTGTAGTGATGCCTGTAGTGAATCCAGAATAGAGGCCAGAAACATGAAATATACGTGTCACAAGTAAATAAATCCAGAAATACCAGTCAGTGTCCTGTGTTGTGCCAGAATAATCAGATGATACTATACTAGAAGCTGAATCATAATAATCATCAGATAATGAAAACTATCAGAGAATGTACTCACCTAACGTCCTGAGCAACTGACGATCTGAACCGGTGTCGCAAGGACCTAATGCGAAAAACAAGGTTAAACAGGGTTCTGAAGAGTTAAACAGATATAAAATAACTAAAAATAAGCTTCTAGGGTCGTTCTAGGTCAAACGGGTCAAACCGGTAAAATCTGGATCAAAAAGTCAACTCTGGGTCCAAAAAGTCAACTTTAGGTCAAAACTAGGTCAAAAGTTGACTTTGGCGGTCAACCGAGTCAACTACGGTCAAGTCTAGGTTAAACTAGGGTGCTCCTGAAATTCTAGGTCAAACCGAGGTCATTAAGCTAGAAAACTCACAAACACGCCTCCTTGAGATACCGGGATACCCTCAGTATCTGATACCTCAACCTATGCTATACGCCCCGCCTATACCCTCTAAAACCTATGTTAGCACGCATAAATATATACACATAAGCATATAAACCTATCTCTAAACTCAAACCTAGGCAATATCTCAAAAACCCCTCTCGAAACCCAATACCTTGGATATCTCAAGGTATTGAGATACCTTGCTATCTCAAGGTATTGAGATACCTCTCTAAACTCAACCCTACTACCCCTCTAGCTAACTAACTATGCATAAACATATATGTCTAGCTATAATCTAGGCTAAAATATAGATATCTAATACATATAGGCATATACCTATATATATACCCAATACCTTACCTTACCCATACATAAATATATATATGTATATCTAGATATCTATCTATCTATCTATCTAGCTATGTATATATATCTATATATATATATCTATGCATATAGATATAGATATCTAACTATCTATCTAATATTTAGCTATCTATCAATCAATCTATCTAACTATCTAATATCTATCTATCTATCTATCTATCTATCTATCTATCTATCTATCTATCTTATTATCTATCTATCTATCTATTACCTATCTATCTATATGTCTATCTATCAATTTACCTATCTATTATATATCTAACTATCTATTAATCTATCTAACTATCTATTAAATTATCTATTTATCAATCTATATATCAATCTATCTATATATAGATCTATAAATCTATCTAACTAACTGTCCATCTATTTATCTAACTGTCTACCTATCTATCTATTTAGTTATCTATCTATCAAACTACCCATCTATCTAAGTATCTATTAATCTATCTATCTACTTATATATCTATTTATCAATCTAATCTATCTAACATCTATCCATCCACCTAGCTATCTATCTACTTATCTAGTTATCTATCTATCTATGTTTCTATCTATCTAACAATCTATATATCTATCTAACTATAGATCTAGCTATCTATCTATTGATTCTAACTATTTACCTATCTAATCTATTAACTTATCTATCAATCTACTAATTTATCTATCTATCAATATATATATATATATATATATATATATATATATATATATATATATATATATATATATATATATCACTCTCTCTCCCTCTACGACCTAGCTACCTCGCTCCCCGCTGCGTACACTAGCTGCTGCTGCTGCCTGTGCTTGTGCTTGCTGCAGCTGCTGCCCATAGAGCTGCTGCTGCTGCTCCTTCTGCTGCTGCTGAAGTGCAGCGGCAGCTACTGCTCTGTTCTGCCCAGGTTCTGCCCCCCATCTCTCAAACACACACACACACTCCTATATACATATATACATATATATATATATATATATATATATATATATATATATATATATATATATATATATATATATATATATATATATATACACATACATATATATACATATATATATATATATATATAACTCTATAGATATATATACACACTAACTTATATATATTCATGCACATACTAACATATATACTTATACACACATATTAACACACACACTCATATGCACAAACACACACACTTATATACACAAACACATATCTATATATATATATACACATATATCTATATATATATACATATACACACACACACTCAAACATATATATATATATATATATATATATATATATATATATATATATATATATATATATATATATATATATACCCTCACTCACACAAACTCACTCTCACACACCCTCACACACACACTCTCACACACACTAACACACACACTCACTAACACACAACCACACACACAAACACTCCTACATATATATATAAATATATAAACATATATACACACAAACTCAAACTCAAACTCATATCACACACACACTCACCTACACACATACACTAGCACCAACACACTCACACAAGCACTCACTAACACACTCAGAAACACATAAAAACACACATATAAATAGAAATATATATATATATATAGAAACACACACAAATATATATATATACATACACACACACACACACACATATATATATATATATATATATATATATATATATATATATATATATATATAAACACAACACCACAACGCACAACGCTCACAACGCCCCACCAACGCACGCCCAACGACCCCGACACGCACAAACACCTATAAATATATAAAATATAGCCTGAGAATTCTAGCACACACTCCCCAATACTAACCCAATGCGCGCACAAGTCTGAAACTAGGAAACCACGCCGAAATGGCCGTTCGGTCATTTCGACGAACACGCGATGTGCGGTTCAAAAAACCTCCTGAAACGCACACCAAACGAACTCGGAATCGGCCCAAAATTTACCCACGGGTCCTAAACGATGTCTAGATCCTAGAAAAAATGCTACCGCGTCGATTCTAGGTCCGTGGTGGAAACGCGCACGCACTTAGAATCGACGACGACAAAAATCCCGAAAACGCCCGAAACGCCCGTTTCTCCGCGACACGGCTTCCCGTGTCCGAACGGAGACACGCACTCACCCTCGAGACACCCGACAACGTCTACCTAAGTCCGTCTAACCTAGGGCATCACCCAAAATTGGGCAAAATTCGGATTTCACCCGAAATTGACACAAAACCTAGTGTTATAGTCTCTAAACCCAACCAAACTAGTTCCAACTTTCTCCCACGGGTAGCCTAAGGGTCTAGGAAGGTCCTAAACTATTAATTACACCATATAAAAGTAATTACAAGGGAAAAAAATAGGGTTTACCGCTTGGGAGTTGGAATCCCAAGGCCAAAGTCTCCAAAAAAAGCTCCAAATCCACCAAACCAAGCTTCCAAGCTCCCAAATCTTGCTCCAACACCAAATCTAAGCTCTACCCACCTAGGTTAGAGATGAATATAAGGTTAGGGTTAATCATTAATAGAGAATAGAAGAAGAAAGAAGAGAAATGTGTACTTACTTGAAGTAGGAAGGAGAAAGGAAGAAGAAAAATGAGTGGAGAAGAAGAAGAAGAAGAAGAGAAGAAGATGAAAATGGGAGAGTGGGGGCTGTGGCTGCTGTGTTGTGGGTAGGGGGTGCTGTGGGAAGGCCGGCCAAGTGTAAAATAGGGGTTACAAGTTGGCAATTGTCCAAAATGCCCTCCGTAACTCGGTTTTGGGTTTCGGGTTTCAAAAGCACTCAAACTAACTCCAAATCTCTCCAACTAACCCACTAAAAATATAATAAATATTCTAAACCCAAAAATAGGTCTCACAAGGGTGTGGGCTGGGTCGGACATGGGTCCACTAGGGTCTGACATGGGTCCAGGCTAGCCAAAATCCTAAAACAATCAATATAAAAATAATACAATCACCAATTAAATATAAATACAATTAATTATAAATAATACACAATTAACCCAAATTAAAAAAAATACCCGACTCTGGAAATGGGGTGGTGACAAGCCTATCCTCCTTAGAAAATTTTGTCCTCGAAATTTAAAGTCAATCACACTCCCTCTAGGTCAAACCCCCAACAATCACAGTCAAGATATTTCTACCTAAACAGCATACAAGATCAGGGTCCTACTGGTCGTGTTATCACAGTCTCAATCAGGGTCACTACACTATCTACCACAGCACAAAGAAAAATCTAACAGGTACTAATGAAGCACACCACAAGGAATGGAAAAGGACAGGAAGAAGAACAAGAAACAAACCTGCTAACCCGACCCCCGTAGCATCGGCCTCCTCGACCGTCAACGCATAAGCCCTGCCCTGCTGGGGTGTATCCCTCTGCTGGTGTGGGACATGATGCTGTGCCACAGGTGGCCTAGCTCCAACTCTCTGATCCTGTGCTCCACCCAATGGAGGTGCAGTGGGGCAATCTCGCATCTGGTGAGTAGCGGATCCACAGAACAAACACACCTTCAGCCTCCTCCTATAAACATCCCAAGTGTGTCCTGCCTTCTTGCAGTAGGCACAAGTGGGCACTCTCTGATTCTGACCCTGCTGCACTGTCTTCTGCACATAGGGACGCTTAGCCGGTCCCGCACAACCACTCGCACTGCCAGAATCATCCCTGCCTCTCTTGGACTTGAGCTCTAAGTCATCCTCTTCTCTCTGAGCATCTCCTACTATCTGCTCAAAAGTCGCCTTGCAGTCGCTCCTGGTCAAAGACTTGACCGCCATGACCAAGCCCTTGCGAAACTTCCTCGCCTTGGCTGCCTCACTTAAGCCATCTACAAATCTGCCCAGACGGCAGAACTCCGCTGCGTACTCGTCCACCGTCATGCTCCCTTGGACGAATGCCTCAAACTGGCTCTCCAAAGCACTGAGCGCCACATCTGGGAAAAATCTCCTTAAAAAGCCTCTTGAAAGCCTCCCAAGTAAGCCCTGGTGCCGCGATCCTCGTATCTGTGCGATACCACGTCAAAGCGAGGTCGAACATCTGACTGCCCGCTGCCTCTATCTGCATGCTGTCTGGAATCTGCGCCAGCCTGAAGATGCCCTCAATCTACTCTATCCAGTCATCCGCGTACAGGATCCCTTCTGTACCACGGAACTCCTTGGGCCGCATCCTCTAAAAATCAATGATACTACCCGGCCTCGTATGCTGAATCTCATCTGCCTGTGGCTGAATCTGTGCCACCCTATCCACTGCCATCATGGCCACCTGGTGGGCGTTCTCAATGCCCAGCCTCATCACATCTACTTGACGGTGCTGCGCGTCCATCATCTCCCTGAAGAACGCAAACAACTGTGCGGCATCTACTGGAGGAGGAAGTGGTGGAGGAACCACCGGAACGACTGGGGTAGTCCTCGGATCGACAGGTGAAGGAGGATCCCCGAGAGAAGCAGATGCTCCCCTCAACCGCAGGAGTGGTGAGTGGAGCGGTAGCAGCTGCCTGAATACGAGCTGGACGAGAGGTAGCAGACCTCTCAGTAGCAACTGCTGGAATGGTACGATGGGATCGTGTCTTCGGAGGCATCCTGAACACAGATCAAAAGAAGTCAATACGGTGCAAGATACGATATCATCAAAGAAGGACGGTAATATTTCAAAAGAAGCAAATTTAGAATAATTAGATTGGAATTGTTCCTAGTCGTGATTGAGTACACTCTCATCCTAGATCCTAGATCCTATAGCAGGCTCGCAGCAGTACAACTAAGTTATTGTACCACCACGATATCGCACTAATTGCGAATCGAGACCTACATGGGGCCGCCACCAAAAATGTGTCACGACCCGCACCCGAAAAATCGGGCATGAGTCGTTGGTACGTCCAGCCTACGCCGTAGCATCGGCGGTAGAACGCTGTCTAGGTCAACTATCTAGATAACTCATAAAAAATGTGCCATGACCTCTGCAAAAGGAGGGCAACCACGCAATCAATATATAAACCTGTCAAGATCTCAACTCCAAACGAAGGATCAATATCATAATGATAATCTCAAGTACTCAATCACGAATCTAAGCACGATAAGATAACAAAGAAGACTAACAGCTATAAATTCTAACCAACAACAACGACTAAAACTACCACAACATCAATAATAATAATACATCATCCAAAATAATATACAATACAAGGTCTCAATCCAAACCGGAGACAAATTCGGTACTAAAAGCTAATAAAAACAACAACAAGGTCCTAGTGATCCCGGCTACCAACCCAGAAATTACCCCTAAACTGGAGGGTCCCTGTCTGCACCATCGACAGGCTCAGGTCCATAAAACGTCGGACACCACTCCTCCGGATACTCTGAAAAATATGTCCAGTCAGGACTGGAACAAGTACATCTCTAAAAGCAGTTCCATTTAAATGATAAAAACTATAAAACAGTTATAGCAAGTAGCAAGAAAAATAAAGCAAGTATAAAATAAGAAATATATAAATCACTGGTGCATAAAGGTAAAGATGCATGGATATCAGAAACAAGATAGTAGTAACTGTAAGATACAAGAAATCTAAGCTAAGATTAAGTCCGTGCACAAGAACGTGTAGTGAGTCCAACATGAAAAACATGTAGTGAGTCAAGTCCAGAAACATGTAAGTGAGACCAACAAGAATGCAAGTGAGTCCAGACTATAAAGAATGAACTCGGTGTCTTTGAAGTACTTATTTCGACATGTAAACGGCTAGGGGTAAGTACGGCTCACCGCGCACTGGTGCGTGGCTGCTATCATTCCAGATTAGACCAGAGGGAGTGATTTCTGATGATTCCAGATGGGAATGTTTACATATCTACTCGAGTATTTCCCCGCCCCGACTAATACAAGTGAATCCAAGACCCGACACATAAATCAAGATGAGTCCAGCCTGAACATGAATGATGCCTGTAGTGATTCCAGAATAGAGGCCAGAAATATGAAATGTACGTGTCGCAAGTAAATAAATCCAGAAATACCAGTTAGTGTCCCGTGTTGTGCCAGAATAATCAAATGATACTATATTAGAAGCTGAATCATAATAATCATCAGATAATGAAAACTATCAGAGAATATACTCGCCTGACGTCCTGAGCAACTGGCGATCCGAACCGATGTCGCAAGGACCTAATGCGAAAAGCAAGGTTAAACAGGGTTCTAAAGAGTTAAACAGATATAAAATAACTAAAAATAGGCTTCTAGGGTTCTAGGTCAAACGGGTCAAACTGGTGAAATCTGGGTCAAAAAGTCAACTATATGTCCAAAAAGTCAACTCTAGGTCAAAACTAGGTCAAAAGTTGACTTTGGCGGTCAACCGAGTCAACTACGGTCAAGTCTAGGTCAAACTAGGGTGCTTCTGAAATTCTAGGTCAAACCGAGGTCATTAAGCTAGAAAACTCACAAACTCGCCTCCTTGAGATACCGGATACCCTCGGTATCCGATACCTCAACCTACGCTATACGTCCCGCCTATACCCTCTAAAACCTATGCTAGCACGCATAAATATATACACATAAGCATATAAACCTATCTCTAAACTCAAACCTAGGCAATATCTCAAAAACCCCACTCGAAACCCAATACCTTGGATATCTCAAGGTATTGAGATACCTTGATATCTCAAGGTATTGAGATACCTCTCTAAACTCAACCCTACTATCCCTCTAGCTAACTAACTATGCATAAACATATATGTCTAGCTATAATCTAGGCTAAAATATAGATATCTAATACATATAGGCATATACCTATATATATACCCAATACCTTACCTTACCCATACATAAATATATATATGTATATCTAGATATCTAACTATCTATCTAGCTATATATATATATATATATATATATATATATATATATATATATATATATATATATATTATATCTAACTATCTATCTAATATTTAGCTATCTATCAATCTATCTATCTAACTATCTAATATCTATCTATCTATCTTATTATCTATCTATCTATTACCTATCTATCTATATGTCTATCTATCAATTTACCTATCTATTATATATCTAACTATCTATTAATCTATCTAACTATCTATTAAATTATCTATGTATCAATC
>JAYESA010000085.1:235055-290055 GCA_036927795.1 Iris macrosiphon
GCGTAGCGAGGCTAGCTGCTGCTGCTGCCCATAGAGCTGTTGCTGCTCCTTCTGCTGCTGCTGCAGTGCAGCAGCAGCTACTGCTATGTTCCGCCCAGGTTCTGCCCCCCCTCTCTCAAACACACACACACACACTCCTATATACATATATATATATATCACTATATATATATATACACATACATATATATATATACATATATATATATATATATATATATATATATATATATATAACTCTATAGATATATATACACACTAACTTATATATATTCATACACATACTAACATATATACTTATACACACATATTAACACACACACTCATATGCACAAATACACACACTTATATACACAAACACATATCTATATATATATACACACATATATCTATATATATATACATATACACACACACACACACACTCAAATATATATATATATATATATATATATATATATATATATATATATATATATATACCCTCACTCACACACACTCACTCTCACATACCCTCACACACACACTCTCACACACACTAACACACACACTCACTAACACACAACCACACACACAAACACTCCTACATATATATATAAATATATATATATATATATACACACAAACTCAAACTCATATACATATATATATATATATATATCTAAACACTCACTCACACTCACACACACACTCACCTACACACTCACACAAGCACTCACTAACACACTCACAAACACATAAAAACACACATATAAATAGAAATATATATATATATATATATATATATATATATATATATATATATATATATATATATATATATAGAAACACACACACACACATATATATATAAACACAACACCACAACGCACAACGCTCACAACGCTCCACCAACGCACGCCCAACAACCCCGACACGCACAAACACCTATAAATGTATAAAATATAGCCCGAGAATTCTAGCACACACTCCCCGATACTAACCCAATGCGCGCACAAGCCCGAAACTAGGAAACCACACCGAAATGGCCGTTCGGTCATTTCGATGAACACGCGGTGTGCGGTTCGGAAAACCTCCTGAAACGCACACCAAACGAACTCCGAATTGGCCCAAAATTTACTCACGGGTCCTAAACGATGTCTAGATCCTAGAAAAAATGCTACCACATCGATTCTAGGTCCATAGCGGAAACGCGCACGCACTTAGAATCGACGACGACGAAAATCCCAAAAATGCCCGAAACGCCCGTTTCTTCGCGACACGGCTTTCCGTATCCGAACGAAGACACGCACTCACCCTCAAGACACCCGACAACATCTACCTAAGTCCTTCTAACCTAGGGCATCACCCAAAATTGGGTCAAATTCGGATTTCACCCGAAATTGACACAAAACCTAGTGTTAAAGTCTCTAAACCCAACCAAACTAGTTCCAACTTCCTCCTACGGGTAGCCTAAGGGTCTAGGAAGGTCCTAAACTATTAATTAAACTATATAAAAGTAATTACAAGAGAAAAATCAGGGTTTATCTCTTGGGAGTTGGAATCCCAAGGCCAAAGTCTCAAAAAAAGCTCCAAATCCACCAAACCAAGCTTCCAAGCTCCCAAATCTCGCTCCAACACCAAATCTAAGCTCTACCCACCTAGATTGGGGAAGAATGTAAGGTTAGGGTTAATCATTCCTAGAGAATAGAAGAAGAAAGAAGAGAAATGGGTGCTTACTTGAAGTAGGAAGGAGAAAGGAAGAAGAAAAATGAGTGGAGAAGAAGAAGAAGAAGAAGAGAAGAAGATGAAAATGGAAGAGTGGGGGCTGTGGCTGCTGTGTTGCGGGTAGGAGGTGCTGTGGGAAGGCCGGCCAAGTGTAAAATAGGGGTTACAAGTTGGCAAATGTCCAAAATGCCCTCCCGTAACTCGGTTTTGGGCTTCGGGTTCCAAAAGCACTCAAACTAACTCCAAATCTCTCCAACTAACCCACTAAAAATATAATAAATATTTTAAACCCAAAAATAGGTCTCACAAGGGTGTGGGCTGGGTCGGACATAGGTTCACTAGGGTCTGACATGGGTTCAGGCTAGCCAAAACCCTAAAACAATCAATATAAAAATAATACAATCACCAATTAAATATAAATACAATTAATTATAAATAATACACAATTAACCCAAATAAAAAAATACCCGACTCTGAAAATGGGGTGGTGACAAGATGGGATTTCCCTCATATGTAATCATAAAAATAAAGAAAAAAAATCCTTTGTAGACTGGATTTCCTTCATATGTAATCATGATTCTAATAAAATCGTCTTTCTTCTGTGCATATGATTATTTTGCCATATTTTGCTGTAAAGTCTGAATATGTGTAGCTTCGAAACGTCTGATAACTTTACGCCGACTCTGATAGAAAGAGTGTTAGGTCTCGTCCTGTCTTTTACGCATTACTAAGGATGCGCAGAAAGCCGCTTTAGCATTAGAGTATTCGAACTGTCCTGCTGTTAGGAATAAGGAACCGCGTAGAATTCTAAACTGTCACTTCTGATAAACAGAATTCTTGTTCAGACCATCATCTTCAAGAATGATTTCTCGAAAATCCCTTGGAACAGGGCGAGAAATGGCTGTCAAGAACTGAGTCGCCATCTTGAACTGGAGATGAAATATTCAGACTAGATTCGGGATGAACTTCCAATCGACCCATGGAGAAGAGTAATTTTCAATGTTGAACACTGTATGCTTCGGGTACTTGGGATATTTTGAGGTCAAGAAGGAGTATCTTCTGTGTGAACTCTTGCAATTGACCGCCTTGAGAATTGTTCAGATATACGTGTACTCTGGCCTGCGTATTTTCCAAATATGCGGAAAGTCATAGATCTGTAACTGTAGACGAGCTTAAAATCATAAGTTCCTAGCCTCTCGAGCGTAAAAGCTGCTGAGCATGAGAGCATCCGGGCGTAGAAACTGTAGATTTGTAGCCTCTGAAAAGAAAATCTTTCGAACATGAAGTTGTGGATCTGTTGCCTCTGAGCGTAAAAGCCACCGAGCGTAAAATCATAGATTTGTAGCCGCTGAGCGTGAAGTTGTAGGTTTGTAGCCTCTCGAGCGTAAAAGCTACCGAGCATAAAAGCATCCGGGCGTAAAACCATAGACTTATAGCCTGTGAGCGTAAAACCGTAGATGTGTAGCTGTCGAGCGTAGAAAGCTCCTTAGCGTAAAAACAACAAATTTGCTTTGCACAAATTTTTTTCGAATTTGCTGACTGTCCGCCTTCTCTGAGTAATAGGCTGACATAGTCCCTAATCATAACTGAATATTAAATGTGAGATTTGGTTCGAGATTCGAGGAGTCCATCCGAACTCTATATATACCCTAAGCTTTTCAGAGAAAAACTTTTCATCTGTCTTTTGGAAAAGAAAGCCTTTGTCTGTTCGAGTTCTCTTCTTCATCTCCTCTCCGAGCATTCAGAGCTTTCAGCAATGGCCCCGAAACTGACCTCCTCCTCTAAGGGAAAGAAGGCTGACTCTTCTTCTCGCTCTTCTGCCCAAGCGAGAGTGGCTTCCGTCGGGCAAGATGAGCTTCATTCTGAGCGAAGTCTCCCGCCGACGAGCAGTACACCCGGCCTTAAAGGTAGAGCTTTTGGGACGAAAAATAACGACTAAAATCCTTCGCACACGTTGTACGGGAACGCTCTAGGTCATCTTCTGTGCTAATAGCCTCTTCGAGGAAGATGATGCACAGAGATGTTTCATCTTTTACGCCCATATTTCTAATGTGTCAGCGCAAAAACTCCATATTTTCGCAGTCTGGCATAAAACACAGACTGTCGAAATTTGGCGTATACCATAAAATTTTGAGTGTTACGCTTCTGGATGAAAATTCTGGCGTATTAACTCAAATTTTGGCAGTCTGGCATAAAACACAGACTGTCGAAACTTTGCGTATACTACCAGTCTTGAATTTTATGCCTTGGAATGAGATTCCAGCATAAAAGATCAAGTTTTTATAATCTTGGCGTAAAGCGCAGACGGTTAATTTTTTGCATATGCTGCAAGATTATCTAGTATAGAAACTGACGTGTCTTTCTTGCATTTTGCAGTTAACTTGCATACGTCTCCATTGGCTGAGGTGATGGGTTCTGTTGCCGGGATGCTGCACTCCAACTACCTGGAGGATTTGTCCCACGTGACATTTCCCATCTCTGGACCCCAATATCCTGAAGGAAGGGGAATCATGAAATCGGCTCAAGGCGAGCGAACGCTGTTGAACATGATCAACGGAGAGCCCCTAACGTATATAGACGGGGACCAATACATAAAGCCGGCTTTTCTCTTTGGGAACATGATTGACAAGTAGTCCCAGACGAAGCCCAAGAAAGAACTCTGGGTTTTTCCTGTCGGGGACTTGGTTCTGTATCTGCCCAAGATGCTGAGAGACTATCCCATCTCGGCATTCTTTCATGCTACACATCCCAGGAGGATGTCGTGGACGCTGACTCCCGATCTTCACGGCCGGGCAGGGAAGATATTTCATCTGAAAGGAGCTGACCAGGGTTCGTTTGTCAGCCGCCCTTCCGGCTCTGTGATGCCGTTCAGGGGACTGTACCCGGGCAGTGTCCCGAGTGAAGACAGTTTAGTGCTCCAGCCGGTCCAATTACCGACTTTCTGCAACGATTTTATGGGGCACGGGGGAGTATACCCAGGTGAACCCTCGGAGAAGTGGGTGGATCACCCCTACAAATCTTCGATGGGCTCGCTTAGCTGAATGGGCCCTGAAGCATTTTCAGACCGAGCTGGAGAGCATTGGTCTGTACGCAGCTGTGAGTGCTACCAGTGTTGGGTTACCTCTCAACCCCAACCTGTTTCTGGCATTGATGGAGCGATATATCTCGCTCACTGGGACTTTCTCCACTCCACTGAGGGAGTTGGGATTGGCCCTCCACGAGATGGCAGAGATCTCGAGACTGCCGATGGGGGATACTCTATATGAAGAGTATGTTCCCACGAACCGGGAGTTAGGGGATTCAGACCCTCGGGTAGTGACCGTGTACCAGGAGCTGATGTGCTACTACCTCGCTTGCACCACTTTTTATGGTGAGCCTTCAGATTTGGCTCACACCAATAAATGGGCGTCCTACCTCTTCTTTCACCGGGCCAGGACTGCTAAGCCGGAGAAGGTCTTGGATACGAAGGATCAGCCTTTGAATTTTCTGAGCGTGCTTAGTGCTCAGGTAGTCGACGATCTCATGGAAGACGCTGGGGCTCTGGACCAGATCCTCGACGAAGGGATAGGGAAATATCCCGTAGGCACTAAGGCCTACAGTTATTTGAGGCATTGCCGTAGGCCTCTGTCCAAGGAAGCTCAACTAGCTGGCTTCCTCTCCATATGGCTGCGCCGATTGGTGGTACCCGGGATTGCATCTGCGGACCGCATTCACCGTAACACGCTATGGCCTACAGTGCGTCTGGTGTTCGGGACAAGACTGGGTTTGCTCCCTGCCATGGTGTGCCGCATACAAGCTGGCCTGAGGGCCATGAATGATGGGCTGCTCGCCGATGAAACTCGGCGTGATAGCTTTCCCAGGGTAGAATTACCATACCTGTATTTGATGAGATGGTTAATTCTCCATAATCCCAGGGTGATGTCTCCCGGCTCTGGCAGTAGTTCGGAGGGTAGTTTCTTGTTGAACTACAAGAATTCCTCCTGGAATGTGACCACAGTTTTAGACTATCGACGGGTGCTGAACTTCAGTCACAGCTGGAAGCTTTTCTGTACTGTCCCCTCTGTACATCTCAATTAACAGGGGATCAGACTTCAGGATATAGGCGAATGAAAAACCGTTCTTTCTCCTGAGGCTTTTAATTGGTTGGTCTGCATTAGACCTTCCCATTTACTGTACAGAAGTGAAGACATTGCTTCTTGGAACCCTACCTGCCTAGTCGATTTGCCAGGCAATTCGGGTACGACCAGTTGCACGTGGGCAATGCCGTCACCAGCTTCAGGTCCAGGGGCAGACTCATTGATGGAGCGAGAGGATGGTGATACTTCATCATGGGTTGCACTGGAGCAATCTTTACCGTGCCCGTTATTTCATTCTCCACGGAGCTGCGCATTCTCCACTCGTATGCCCAGTTCTATATGGCAACCAACACCTTCCATCGCGATTTTGATATGCATGGAAGTTTTAGGATGCCCTCTTCCAAGCCTGGGGGAAGAGTTGAAATCCCCTCAGTTTCTTCTGACGAGGGTGAAGATTTTGTTAATCCAGATGAGCCTCTATTGGCGGTACCGAGAGGTGAAAAACCTCCGCCTGCAGGGCCTCTGGTAATCTCTGGGAAGTGAAGGGCTCTTGCTCCGAAGGAGACTTCCCCTAGCAAGAGTAAGAAGAAGACGGTTACTCATCCTCTCAGGATTCCCGGCAATGAGGCTCCTAGAAGTGAGCCTGCATCTCCCCCTGTTGGGGACGATTCTTTGATTGGAGGTTCCTCGCCTTTTAGAGAGGGAACCTCTACAGTTCCGGCTGGCGGTGCCAGAGAATCTCTGCTGGAGGCTGCTGTCGCTACTACCGCTTTAGGTAGTGGAACGAGATCGCCTTCGGGGCCAAGCCGAATAAAGATATCTTTATCCAGGTCAGCATCGGGAGCAACCCCTGCCGTGTCTGTAGGTGCACCCAGCGAGATTCCACCTGGTGAACCTCGATTGGATCTGGGTGAAGATTCGGAAGAATACCTGCCGATGTCAGTTAGCACACCCCCTTCTCCAGGTTTGACAGCTTGCCTAGCATCATTAAGAAATGATTTAGCTGTACTAGCCGCAGACGCGACATATACACCATCGGCCATGGGTAAATGTCATCTTTACGCCTCTTTTTAGAAAAGTTAACATCATTTCGATATTAACTTCCTTTTGTCTTCTTTTCAGGGGAAGACATCTTCGGGGAGGGTAGTGTTGACGTACCTTTTGGTTCTGTGTCGGCTCCTGGCGATGACATGGAGGTGCCCGACTTCAAAGAGGAAACATTTTCGGGTGCCGGCTCGCCCGAAGTGGTTCCGATATCTCTGGAGGAGGATGAGCCTGTCATTACGACAATGCCTCCTTCGAGTACGCCAGTCACTTTGTCTGGTGTTGGCGCATCTTCTTTTGTCGCACCACCAGTTGAGGCAACGGTTATGGCAACATCGTCTGCGGTCGTTCCTGGAGGGAGGTTCGCCAATATTGCAGCCACTCCCAGCGTTCATTCGGATCTAGTCATGCTGACTGAGCAGTATACTGGTATCTTCTATACCACTATGAAAACATTGATATCAATGGTGTTGGAGAAGAATATGAGCTTTGAGTCTCTGAGGAGGTCATCTCAGTTCATGATAGTGCCGATCAGAGACTTCAACGACACTGGGGTAGCTGACACACTGGAACAGATAGTTAATGGTTTGGAGGAACCCATTAACGAATATCAGCAGCTATCTCGAGGAAGCATTGATAACCTGGTCCAGGCTGAATATGACTCCTTGACTGCGCAGCTTACTGAACAGATGGAAGGCCTAAATAAATCCATCCAAACACATCAGTAGGAGATGGATGAAGAAAAAGCTGTCTTAGAGGAGGTCATTCCTCTTCAAACGAAGTGCCAGGCCGAGCATGAAGGAAATGTAGCGAGGGTCCACAAAATGGAAGCAAAAATTGCTCAGGCAAAGGAGTGGGCTTCTCAGTCGTCGGAAGCTCTAGATGTGGTGAATGGTCGATTGGACCTAGCTCAACAGAACTTGGCACGTGCAGGAGTTGCCTGTGCTGGTTTTGTTCGGGCTAGATCCGAACTGTCCCTTCTGAGCAATGACGAGACACGGCTGGAGCGGGCCCGCGCTATTGTTTTGAGCTCCAGGACTGAGAAGATAACCGTGCTGGCGCAGCAGATTCGCGACCTGACCGCTCCTCCCAAATGATGTACTTTTTTGCTTTCCAATATAATTTTGCTCTTTCTGGGAATAATAAAGAGGCTTTCATCTGACTTTGTGGACCCATCATTTTGGAATATAAATGACAGGTTTGGGTGAAAGTGATATCAGAGGTAATATGGACGTGATATACTCTCGGTAAGTTTTAGTAGGACATATCTATTCAGAGGTTATATGGACATGATAGAATATGCTTTAGCTAAAATTTGTACACAAAACACTATCAGAGGTAATATGGACGTGATAGGTCTTGAAGTTCCAAATTAGTTAAACATATCTATTCAGAGGTTATATGGACATGATAGAATACGATCCAACTAGTTTCGTTTTGGAAGTAGTTTTGTCAGAATGAGATTTTCGCCATACTCCATTTGAGCAAAGGAGGTTAAGCATAATACCTCTTCAGGAATTTGCCATTGATAGGAGCTATTAACAAGTCTCCATTAGGCTTGTCTAACCTGTAAGCGCTGTTTGAGAAAGTCGTCTCGATCACATAAGAGCCTTCCCATTTGGGCTGGAATTTACCCTTGCTCCTGTGAGTAAGAATCATCGGCCTTCTCACAGCTAAAACTAGCTCGCCAACTTTGAATACTCTTTCCTTTACTTTTTGGTTAAAAGATCTGGAAATGCGTGCCTAGTAGAACGCGATGCGCTGTTGAGCTTGGAGGCATTTCTCGTCTAATCCTTCTAACTCTTGAAGCCTTAACAGGTCATTCTTTTCTTGAGTCAGCTCATTAGCCACTGCTATCCTGCGTGACAGAATTTGGACTTCAATGGGGAGAACTGCTTCGCTCCCGTAAACCAATGAGAATGGGGTGCAACCTGTCAGTGCTCGTACCGTTGTGCGATATGCCCAGAGACATTCTCCTAGCTTCTCATTCCAATCCCTCTTGTTCGAAGAGACGAACTTTTTCAAGAACTTGATAATGGTTTTGTTGAAAGCTTCCGCCAAACCATTAGCAGCAGGATTATATACCGTAGAGGCCACATTTTGTATCCGATTTTTATCGCAAAATTGATGAAACGCTTGGCTGATGAACTGAGGTCCATTGTCATGAATTATCCTTCGGGGTATCCCAAAGCGATAAATGACATGATGCTTGATGAAGCTGATCACATTAGATGCCTTCACCTCAGCAAGAGGGATCGCCTCTGCCCATTTGGAGAAATAATCCGTGATGGCCAGTATGAACCGGTGACCTCTGGAAGAAGACGGGTGAATAGGACCAATGATATCCATACCCCATGCTTCGAAAGACCAGGATGCAACCGTAGGATGTAGATGTTCAGAAGGTTGATGGATAAAGTCTGCATGGACCTGACAGGCTCTGCATTGTCTTGCATACTTTATGGCATCTGTGATCATAGTAGGCCAGTAATAGCCCATCCTCCTGATACGATCCTGTAGCTTAGGACCAGGTTGATGTGCTCCGCATACGCCGTCGTGAGCTTCACGGATAATCCGCTGTGCCTCGTCATCGGAGAGATATCTCAATAGCAGTCCGTCGTAGGTCCGGCGATATAGACACTGTGAAGATGCATCAAAATAGAAGCGTAATGATCGTCTTTTGACGGATATTGCTTCTTTAGGGTCCTCGGGCAAGATTCTGTATGCTACAAAATCTATAAAGGGACTCCTCCAGTCTCTCCTGGGAGGATCGGTGTTCAAAGCATAGCTGTGTTCTATGTGAAAGTTGTTTTTCACACAGAATAAATCTCTGTTAAGAAGGATCACCGAATTCTGCCTTCTTATAGGAATAGCTAAATCTGCAGCCAGACTGGCTAGGGCATCAGCTTCCAGATTCTGAGATTGAGGTACATGCTCTAGGAAGAATTCTTTGAATGTCATGGCTATCTTGACCGTTGCTCGCTGATAGGGGATGAGGTCTGGATTCCGGACTTCATATATTCCTCTGACTTGATTGACGATCAGCAGAGAATCACCGAAAGCTTCCAGAGATTCGACACCCAATTCTTTAGCGACTTGGAGGCCGATTAGTAGAGTGTTATACTCCGCCACATTATTAGAACAGGGCTCGCTAAGAGAATATGCTCGGTAGGTGACGAGTTTATCAGGAGTAACCAGTATAATTCCTACTCCTGAGACCACGTTGCCCCTGGGACCAGTCCTGGAGGCACCATCGAAGAATAGTTGCCTTGCATCACCTTCCATTATGGAATTACATTCTGCAACTTCGTCGGGAATATCCTCGTATAGTTTGGAGGTCTCCGGGATCGGATGAGCAGCTAGAAAATCAGCCAATGCTTGGCCTTTGATGGACTTCTGAGGGACGTACACCATGTCATACGGTGTTAATAACATCGCCCAAGTCGCGAGTCAGGAATTAAGAACACTTGGCTTGTTCATCAATACCCGGAGAGGATTGATCCTGGAGATGATGTGGATGGTTTAGCCTGTGACATAGTATAGCATTTTCTGGATAGCAAACATCAGAGCCAAGCATTCTTTTTCCACTGGATTGTACCGGTGTTCGGCTTCGACCATCATCCTGCTGAGGTAGTAGATAGCCTGTTCATGACCCATATCGTTCTTCTGTGCGAGAAGAGCTCCCAAAGAGTGATCCATCGCTCGAACATACAACACGAATGGTCTTCCTATGGAGGGAGGCACCAGAACTGGCAGATTAGTGAGGTAGCATTTGATATCATTAAACACTTGCTGACAGGCTTTGTCCCATACGAAGGATACACCTTTCTTCATGAGACGAGAAAAAGGCTGACATCTCCCAAAGAGGTTGGATATGAATCTCCGGATATAAGCCAGACGACCTTGAAATCCCCTGAGTTCCCTCAGATTATGGGGCGGTCGCATTTCTAAGATGGCCTTGACTTTATCAGGGTCCACTTGAATGCCTTTGGCGGTAATGATAAATTCCAGGAATTTGCCACTAGATACACCTAGAAAGGACTTTGTAGGATTCATTTTGAGTTGATGTTGGCGCATCAACTCAAATACTGTCTTCAAGTCTTGGATGTGATTATCCTTGAGGCAGCTTTTGACAGCTATATCGTCCATGTAACATTCTACTGTCTTGCGTAAATGCTCATCGAATATGTTACTCATAGCCCGTTGGTACGTAGCCCCGACATTCTTCAATCCGAAGGGCATAACCGTATAGCAATATACCCCCAATGGTGTCTGGAAGGCAGTATGCTTCTCGTCTTCAGGATGCATCTTAATTTGATTGTATCCTGAAAATTCGTCCATGAAAGACATGCATTCAAAACCGCATGTATTGTCAATCATGACGTCTGTGATGGGAAGAGGAAACTCATCCTTGGGGCAGGCTACATTCAGATCTCGATAAGTGATGCAGACGCGTACTTTCCTATTTTTCTTCATGACCGGGACGACATTGGCGACCCAGTCGGGATGTTGTTCTTCCTGGATGAAACCACAGGCTATCAACTTCTTGATTTCAGCTTCAATGGCGTCCATCATATCCGGACGGAACCGGTGTTGGTGCTGCTTCACAGGCTTTGAATCGGGCAATATATTGAGTTTATGAGTAGCCACCTTCGGATCAAGACCTGGCATATCCTCATAATTCTATGCAAAGACATCGATATATTCTTTTATCAGCTGGATAACTTCTTCCCTTTCTTCTTCGGAAAGATTGTTACTGATAAATATCGGCTTTGGCGAAAGTTCATCCCCAACGTCAATCTGGATAACTTTATCTTCAGTGGGAGGTTCTCTCTGCTCGAAGTGGAACTCCCATTGTGTATTCATTTGTTGAGCCCAAGCATCATTCTCAAACAGTTCAGATTCTTGTTCGTCTGCTTCGAAGGAATCTGTCACTACCGTATTTACTGATAATGTTCGTTCGAGAGCATGAGATGAGTCGGAGGGCGACGAGCCATTTGAACAAGGAAAAAGATATCCTCGTTTGAATCAGAAGCTGCAAGGGAGGTGGTATACCCTAACCCAAAACTGGTTCATTGATAGTAGGGATCTCTGTGCAGCGGTATTCGTCTGCCTTTCCCATAGTTGAGACCTGGTTTCAGCTTCAAGTCATAGCCCATACTTTGCATGATCTTTAAAGCTTGCGGGCTGTATCTGTGAACCTGTATTTTACCATCATCGTCATCGAAAGAATCTTCTTGTACAGTCGGTTCGTTGCGCATGCGACCGAAGACTATTGAATGCTGACTGCTGCAAGTAGGCGGGACAATGAAGATAGAATCCTCATGTGGTCCATATGTCGTGGTGACATTGGATGATGACGATACTTCCCACATATACGGATGATAGGAATCTATAGCTTCCAAGAATTTTTGTGCTATAGGTTCTATTTCGTCATGGGGAGAGGATTCCTGATTCGAAATTTGAGTGTCAATATACTGGAAAAGAGGATCTTTATTATCATCCGAAATCGCGTTCCTGGTTGCATTTACATCAATCGACTACCTATTGCGCCGAAGGTTGATGACCAAGGGTGGAGGCTTCTGGTTCAAAGTGATCACTAGAGGATTACCCCCTTTTTCTGACTTGGTTTTGTTCAGGTGGATAGCCATAGGCTCTATGGCTTTTGGACGAGTAGTTCGCCCTTTTACCTTGATTGACAGAGGTTGTTCGGCAGAGGGTTCTTCTGGCTCCCGATGGGATTCCTTCTCTGCTTCGCCTGACACCTCTTCCATGTGGTCTTGAGAGTACAATACGGTATCAGAGTAGTAAGATTCTACTCCTTTAAACGGGTTCAGGTCAGCAAACTCCGTTTGTACTGTTCATTGGGCATCTATATATTTAAAGAATTGACACAAAACCTAATGTCAAAGCCTCCAAACACAACTAAACAAGTTCTAACTTCCTCCCACGGGTAGCCTTAAGTTCTATGAAGGTTCTAAACTACTAATTATACTATATAATAGCAACCACTAAGAAAAAAGTTAGGGTTTACCTCTTGGAAGTTGGAATCCCAAGGCCAAAGTCTCTAAAACTCTTGAAATCACCACCCTCAAGCCTCCAAATCAAGCCTCCACACTAAGTTTAGGCTCTAGACACCTAGATTAGGGAAAAGCAAATGGTTAGGGTTCACATCTATGAAATAATAGAAGAAGAAAGAGAAGAAATAACTTACTTAAAACTTGTTGGAAGAAGAAGAAAAAGAAGAAGAAGAAGGAATGAAGAATGGGGGGGGGGGGGCTGCTGTCTAGATGCTAAAAGGGGCCGGCCATATGCATTAAAGTAGGGTTTATATGGATAAAAATGACTAAAAAGCCCTTATAATTAGTTATTCTAATTGGGATTTTGGTTTGGGATTCCAAAAGCACTCAAATTAACTCCTAATCACTCCAACTAACTAAAATAAAATAAAATATAACAATTATTCTAAACCCAAAAATTGTCACGACCCGCACCCGGTTTAGGGGCACGAGTGCGTGGGTACGTCCAGCCTACGCCGCAGCATCGGCGGTAGAACGCTGTCTAGGTATTGATACTATCTAACTAATGTCACGCAAATATCCAATCTCCATTAGGAGGCACGGATAACACAAATAGATGAACATATACCCAATCACAGGATTACAGCACGATAAGATTTCGAATAATAAAACTAAAATTTAACACAACACAAGTCCACAAGAAAACTTAACTTAACAATATCCAGAATCATCAAAATGCCGGAGACAAATCCGGTACCAAATAGTCTACTTAAAGAACTAACAATAAATAATAACTTCTGACTAGACCTCCTGGAATCACAACTACTGTCAAGTCTGCAGCTACTCACCATATGGTTCATAAAGTGTCGGACAGCGGTCCTCTAAGGCATAGTCTGGAAAAATATTTCCAGTCAGGAAGGAGCAAAGCACAATCTCAAATAACAGTTCCATTAATTGATAATGTCTATAATACGATAAAACATGTCATGCTAGCTACTGAGAAGACAGTGAAATAAATGAAATGGCAATTTTTAAGAGAGACAGGCAATATGATATAGTTAGTGCATGTATGGAAATAAAAAGAACAAGGAACAGTATCATATACGGGTGATGTAGTATATGATTTAAAATGGGAAACTGTAATCTATTCTAAGTGTTTGAAATTGTAGTTTCAAAATGTGATCGGCTTGGGACATGTACAATTGCTACAGTCTGGCTAATCATACGTGGGGTATGATTAACACCAATAATATAAACTTGTACGATAGGTATTTGATCACATTTCTCACTAGCAATTTCCCCGCCCCCAACTAGTACTGTGGATCCAGTCATGACACGTCACGATACACGAGCAAGTCAAGTCTATCATGTACAATGTTTTAATATCAATGTCTAATTATCAATGTCTAATTATCAATGTCCATGTCGTGTATAATGTCAATACGATAATCAATGTAACATCTCATGACTGCAGATCCAAGCTATACTAGTCCGTGTAACACAGTGTCGAAGATTCAGATGTAACATTTCATAATTTTTGAATTTATAGAAATTATCAAGAATTAGAAATTATCAGAGAATGTACTTGCCTCGGGTCCTTAGCTGGTATTTATGGATGTCCTGTTCCAGAGTACCCCCTGGATAACCCAACAGTCCTATAAACATATCACCAACAAACCACATTTACATCAGATGCTACGCTAACACACAGTCTATAAACACTGGCCTCAGGGCCATGTCAGACAGGGCACTAGTCAACTAGGGTCATCTAGTAGGACTACATATTTAAATAACATCTTATTAATTAATTACATATAATATCCCTCAATACAATTATAGATATATGTATAAATATATATACTTTAAAATAAATGATTCTTGTATGTATATATAAACATAATAAATTTGTACTTGCAATATTTTATATATGCACCAAATTTAAATACATTTACAATATATATATATATATATATATATATATACCTTTTTTAAAATTACATATTTAATTTATACTAGTGTATACCCATATATATGCCAAAAATACATTAATTAAATATAAATACTTTACATTAATTATACATACAAATTTAATTAAAAACATATACAAATTTCATGCTAATTTAAATATATAAACAAACATTTATATATATACATTAGATATATATATATATACATTAATCAATATACACAAATACGTATACTAGGTATTTATATATATACCATACTAATATATATATTAAACATAAATTTTAAATACATTTTTATACTATTTATTTAAATACATACAATACCTTATATTGATTATACATACATATACTAATTTTTCACATTAATTAAATGTATAAACAAACACATATATATACATTAGATATATATATATATATAAAGATATATATATATATATATAAAGATATATATATATATATATAAAAAGAGAGAGAGAGAGAGGAAAGGAATACTCACAGAGGGAAGGAACTGCTGGCCGCCGGAGTGGCCGCCGGAGTTCGGCCGGGCGCAGAGGGGGAAGCCGCCGCCTGAGGGAAAGGGAGGAGCACAGGGGCCGCGGGGAACCGCCGGGCCGGAGGTCGGGTCTGGGGGAGCAGCCGCTGTCTGCAGCGGGCTCGGCCGGGTTCAGTCCGCCGGTCTGGCTGTCGCCGCGGGAAGCCGCCGGACACCGAGGGGGTCGCTGTGGCCGCCGGACACGCACGGCAGCGCCGGCCGGGTCGGCCTCAGTCGCCGGAGAGGGAAAGCCCGCCGGATGGATCTGCACAGTATCCCTCCTTATGATTTGAATTTCAAATTCAAATCAAAACAAATAAGAAGAAGAAAGGAAGAAGAAGAAGAAGAAAATAAATGAGAAGAAGGAAGGAAGAAAAGAAAGAAGGAGTTTAGGAAGAAGTTTCCTACGTTGGATGGAGGAGGCTTGTGAGGAGGTGGGATTTTCTAGGTTGCCTAGGGATTAGGGTTTGAGGGTGACATGACATTAAATAGGAGAGAGGGTATTATGATGGAGGGTGAGGATGCACTCAATTAATTGAGTGGTCCAGATTGAACATGAGGAAATTATTCATGGGGAATGAGGGTGAGACTAATTAAAAATAGTGGGTTCCCTCATTGATTAAAATAATTGGGTGAGGCCACAAAATGCCAATTTGCAATTCAACCCCCTTAAATTTGGGAAATTGCACAAACACATGAAATGACGAAAATTGGGCGGGCGATTCGGGGTCCGATGTTTTGTAGGGTCAGGGGGTGCTGTAAGACTGGTACGGGCTGAATTTGTAGGGCACTGGAATTAAATGGGGATTTTAAATTCAGATAAAATGGTATCCTCAATTTAAATAGAAATAAAATGCAAGTTGTGTTCAACAATTCATTAGGGGTACTTGGGGCCAAAATCAGATCAAGTCATCAATACCAATATTGAAGAAGACTCAGAACAGAATATCACTCTAATTTGGGCCGCACGAAAAATAGGTCAAGATGGCCTCCAATTTTCGATTGGAACGCACAACGATACAAAAATAGGAATTTAAAAATAAACGTCCGCGACGACTTTTGTGCGGCCAGAAATAATGTACAGGAAGCAAAATTATGAGTTGCAAAAATAGCAGAATTGAAGGCGGACATGTCTAGGACAAGATTGTGAAATTTGTTGGAAGACAAAAGTCTGGATAGTGCTCCAAATATCGAAGCAAAGGCAATTGCGCAAAATATTAAATAAAATACAGTAATTAATTAAAATCTCCAAATATTAAATTCTAAATAAAATAATAAAATCCAGAATTCTAGAATTCGGACAGGGGTTCGTCTACTGGGCTTCTAGGTCTAGTCTGCTAGCTAAAAATAAAATAATTAATACTGCATATAAATATATATTGAACTACACATCGCACAAAATTCTTTAAATCAAACACACTATCATGCAATTAATTAGTTGTAAATAGCATAACATTAAATATTGAAAAAAATTCGAAAATACCCCTGTTTTCAGAATGTGGTAATGACAAGTCTACCCACCTTAAAAGAATTTCGTCCTCAAAATTTAAAATCCTCATATTAGCATTTAATCATTCACATTATTATTCCCTCAATTAAATTCATCAGCCACGAATAATCCACAAGGTCTTTTCAAAATTCAAAATATGAAATTATTTGTATTCCAGTAAAAATCCTCGACATAGAATCAAAGTCCCTTTTTCATCAAAATTTCCTGAAAGTTTTTAGCTACTAATCCGATACTCAGAATTTAATATCCACTCCTCAAAAACTCAACAATATGATATTTAAGGATTCTCCAATTGTCACATTCAAATATAAAGTTCTAAAATTCATAACTTGCAATTAAATAAATACATTGCTAAATCTCCCAAAATTTCTAAATTAATAACCAATTTTAAACATGTCAAAATCTTTCCTGGAATTAATAAACCACCAATTATGCCATGTTAATTTCTTAACCATTTGTTTAAATCAATAGTTATCCTCAAATTTTTAAATCCTCGATTGTTTTATTTATGTATTTACTACCATCAAAATTAAATTCCTCAAATCATATAATCATGAACCACTCCATATTGTTATTTCACAATAAATTCTTTCAAAAATTCTATAATTATCATATCCCTAAAAATCTTCAAAAATAAATCAAATCACATTCTTATCACAATATCCTCCAAATTTTTAAGTTAATAACGAAATGCAAGAATTTAATATTCGATCCTCTAATTGAAATCCAATCAGTGCATATTTAAAAATTGAATCTCGTCCCAAATTTGAATTTAACACTAATCCATTCGTGTTCTTATCCCTCGATTTTTTTTTTTTCCATAATATGCAACGATGTAATACTCATGGAACCTCCAATACAATATTCAAAATATAAGTTCACAACTTGCAGTCCAAGAATTATATCGATGGCCTTCTTAAATTCCTCAAATTCAATGATAAATTCAATCATTTCATAATTTTTTAAAAATCAATGATTTAACAAAACTTCAATTACGCCATATTAATTTCCCAACTCTTTATTTAATTTAATATTTTTCCTCAAAATTTTAGGCACATTGTCTCTCTTTGTCAAGTCATAACCTCTTCGTTAATCTTTACTACAGTCAACACCAATGATCACGGTCTAAGAAAATTCTACCTACAGCCATACAACATGTAATCCTAAGGGAAATATGTATGATCATGGTGTCTTTTGTCATGGTATTTCAGTCTCTGTATCAGGGGTACTACTAACTACATTATAATAAGAAATCATGCATACAAGCTACGGTACTAAGGTATCAATCAATCAGAAGAGAAGGACATGAGGAAAGAAAGGAAAGAACCTGCTAACATATTACTTGCAGTATCTTCTAATATAATCATAGGTCAAATGATGCATGGAAGGTTTGATACCTCTATCTCTTTATGTACCACACTTTACTACAAGCATACTCACTGCTAGTTTCCTTACCTACTGCAATAGTTGACACTAGTTATTCTTATCACCCAAGTGCATATCAATTGCAACACACTATACTAAGTACTGCTCTCTCTAATACAACCCTAGATTGACACCCGAGTCGGTTGGCAGTGAGATCTCAATCATACTCAAATCATCAGATCCTTACACATGTATATCATCTACTCATATATTAATATTCATCTTTTATCTACCATAAAGTTAATCCTCGAAATAATCGTCAAGGTTTAACTTCTCGATCAACTTAAAAATATTTGCATACACTCCTCAAAATCAGATACTCAATATCAAAAATTTAATCACCTTTAAAATCCTTATAGCCTTGACTATGTTTATTGAATTGAATTCGAATACTCAAAATTTAATAACATAAAGTCTCATCTCCTCAAAAATTCTTTAAAATTGAAATTTATTTCCACTCTACAAATTATAAATTTAATCCACAAGTATACATATACTACTCACAGTCTCTAATACTCAAGGTGCACACTAATACACTAATTATTTACAACCTCAACTGTGTACGAAAATTGTACTGTCCGAAATAATTGCACTATCATTTCCAATAATCCAAATTATCATCTCACATACTTTCTTCAATGATTTTCTATCTATATTACTTAATACCCCAATCTGTTTGTCATAACACGAAGTACTTACTGTCATTTGCACCTTGCTCAACAAATATTTGATATAGAATCACTAGCACTATTGGTATGGTAACACCAGCTTCATCCTTAGATTAACTCGTCAAACTTATTACAAATCACGATCACTTGCACTTTCTATAATACCAATATTTATTATAACACCTATCATAGAACTATTGCTACAAGGTACTATGCTATGGGTATCTCTAGATTAATGCCTAATGCTCATATGTCCAACTAGGAATCACTTACAATCTCACAGACAACACTCAGTCAACTAATACAAGACACAACCAAAATTGCAAGTCACTAATTAACATACTAACAAGGAATAAGCTCAAAAGGAATTGGATCAAGGACGGAAGGTATCCTTACTGCTAGTAAGGAAAAGAAGCGATGGAACAAAGTCCGGGAATAACAAAATGGATAAGTCTTGAGATGATATTTTAAGGACCAATTTAAGATACAACCTGATAATCATACACGTCTGTCAGAAATCATGACACACAGAATCCTCGCCACGCCAGTAAGCATAGATGCGATAAACGACAGGTTCCGTAACTAAGGTATGCAACCCTATAATCATGTCATCTAGAATCCTCGCCACGCCAACCGGTATGGCTGCGAGAAACTCTAAATCTCATAACTAAAGTATGTACATCCAAGTTAGGTTCCTACGTTCTCGTCACGACAGCTAATATGGCTGCGATAAATTCTAGGTTCCATAATCAAAGTAGACGTTTTACCTTTCTCGCTGTCCTCATCAATATACGTTATTAGATGATACCATAAATTTTAGCCCGTAAAATTCACCTCGATATGAAATCAAAACTCCACAACGATACCAAGAATTAAAGTTAACAACTGGTCAACAAGAATTAAACTCAATATCAATACGTGAGGACGGACGAAAACAAGGAGGAAGGATTTAAATTGGAATTTATAATGAGATTCTCAAGGGTCGTCCCAGGAATCTCTCAAATAATTTGTGATTGAGTATCCTCTCTTATCCTAGTATCCTAGGTCCTATGTCCTATAGCAGGCACGCAATAGTGTAACAAAGATGCCACACTAATACGACATCGCTCTAAATGCGAAGTCTGACCTGCATGGGCCACCACTAAAAACGTGTCACGACCCGCACCCGGTTTAGGGGCACGAGTGCGTGGGTACGTCCAGCCTACGCCGCAGCATCGGCGGTAGAACGCTGTCTAGGTATTGATACTATCTAACTAATGTCACGCAAATATCCAATCTCCATTAGGAGGCACGGATAACACAAATAGATGAACATATACCCAATCACAGGATTACAGCACGATAAGATTTCGAATAATAAAACTAAAATTTAACACAACACAAGTCCACAAGAAAACTTAACTTAACAATATCCAGAATCATCAAAATGCCGGAGACAAATCCGGTACCAAATAGTCTACTTAAAGAACTAACAATAAATAATAACTTCTGACTAGACCTCCTGGAATCACAACTACTGTCAAGTCTGCAGCTACTCACCATATGGTTCATAAAGTGTCGGACAGCGGTCCTCTAAGGCATAGTCTGGAAAAATATTTCCAGTCAGGAAGGAGCAAAGCACAATCTCAAATAACAGTTCCATTAATTGATAATGTCTATAATACGATAAAACATGTCATGCTAGCTACTGAGAAGACAGTGAAATAAATGAAATGGCAATTTTTAAGAGAGACAGGCAATATGATATAGTTAGTGCATGTATGGAAATAAAAAGAATAAGGAACAGTATCATATACGGGTGATGTAGTATATGATTTAAAATGGGAAACTGTAATCTATTCTATGTGTTTGAAATTGTAGTTTCAAAATGTGATCGGCTTGGGACATGTACAATTGCTACAGTCTGGCTAATCATACGTGGGGTATGATTAACACCAATAATATAAACTTGTACGATAGGTATTTGATCACATTTCTCACTAGCAATTTCCCCGCCCCCAACTAGTACTGTGGATCCAGTCATGACACGTCACGATACACGAGCAAGTCAAGTCTATCATGTACAATGTTTTAATATCAATGTCTAATTATCAATGTCTAATTATCAATGTCCATGTCGTGTATAATGTCAATACGATAATCAATGTAACATCTCATGACTGCAGATCCAAGCTATACTAGTCCGTGTAACACAGTGTCGAAGATTCAGATGTAACATTTCATGATTTTTGAATTTATAGAAATTATCAAGAATTGGAAATTATCAGAGAATGTACTTGCCTCGGGTCCTTAGCTGGTATTTATGGATGTCCTGTTCCAGAGTACCCCCTGGATAACCCAACAGTCCTATAAACATATCACCAACAAACCACATTTACATCAGATGCTACGCTAACACACAGTCTATAAACACTGGCCTCAGGGCCATGTCAGACAGGGCACTAGTCAACTAGGGTCATCTAGTAGGACTACATATTTAAATAACATCTTATTAATTAATTACATATAATATCCCTCAATACAATTATAGATATATGTATAAATATATATACTTTAAAATAAATGATTCTTGTATGTATATATAAACATAATAAATTTGTACTTGCAATATTTTATATATGCACCAAATTTAAATACATTTACAATATATATATATATATATATATATATATACCTTTTTTAAAATTACATATTTAATTTATACTAGTGTATACCCATATATATGCCAAAAATACATTAATTAAATATAAATACTTTACATTAATTATACATACAAATTTAATTAAAAACATATACAAATTTCATGCTAATTTAAATATATAAACAAACATTTATATATATACATTAGATATATATATATATACATTAATCAATATACACAAATACGTATACTAGGTATTTATATATATACCATACTAATATATATATTAAACATAAATTTTAAATACATTTTTATACTATTTATTTAAATACATACAATACCTTATATTGATTATACATACATATACTAATTTTTCACATTAATTAAATGTATAAACAAACACATATATATACATTAGATATATATATATATATAAAGATATATATATATATATAAAGATATATATATATATATATATATAAAAAGAGAGAGAGAGAGAGAGGAAAGGAATACTCACAGAGGGAAGGAACTGCTGGCCGCCGGAGTGGCCGCCGGAGTTCGGCCGGGCGCAGAGGGGGAAGCCGCCGCCTGAGGGAAAGGGAGGAGCACAGGGGCCGCGGGGAACCGCCGGGCCGGAGGTCGGGTCTGGGGGAGCAGCCGCTGTCTGCAGCGGGCTCGGCCGGGTTCAGTCCGCCGGTCTGGCTGTCGCCGCGGGAAGCCGCCGGACACCGAGGGGGTCGCTGTGGCCGCCGGACACGCACGGCAGCGCCGGCCGGGTCGGCCTCAGTCGCCGGAGAGGGAAAGCCCGCCGGATGGATCTGCACAGTATCCCTCCTTATGATTTGAATTTCAAATTCAAATCAAAACAAATAAGAAGAAGAAAGGAAGAAGAAGAAGAAGAAAATAAATGAGAAGAAGGAAGGAAGAAAAAAAAGAAGGAGTTTAGGAAGAAGTTTCCTACGTTGGATGGAGGAGGCTTGTGAGGAGGTGGGGTTTTCTAGGTTGCCTAGGGATTAGAGTTTGAGGGTGACATGACATTAAATAGGAGAGAGGGTGTTATGATGGAGGGTGAGGATGCACTCAATTAATTGAGTGGTCCAGATTGAACATGAGGAAATTATTCATGGGGAATGAGGGTGAGACTAATTAAAAATAGTGGGTTCCCTCATTGATTAAAATAATTGGGTGAGGCCACAAAATGCCAATTTGCAATTCAACCTCCTTAAATTTGGGAAATTGCACAAACACATGAAATGACGAAAATTGGGCGGGCGATTCGGGGTCCGATGTTTTGTAGGGTCAGGGGGTGCTGTAAGACTGGTACGGGCTGAATTTGTAGGGCACTGGAATTAAATGGGGATTTTAAATTCAGATAAAATGGTATCCTCAATTTAAATAGAAATAAAATGCAAGTTGTGTTCAACAATTTATTAGGGGTACTTGGGGCCAAAATCAGATCAAGTCATCAATACCAATATTGAAGAAGACTCAGAACAGAATATCACCCTAATTTGGGCCGCACGAAAAATAGGTCAAGATGGCCTCCAATTTTTGATTGGAACGCACAACGATACAAAAATAGGAATTTAAAAATAAACGTCCGCGACGACTTTTGTGCGGCCAGAAATAATGTACAGGAAGCAAAATTATGAGTTGCAAAAATAGCAGAATTGAAGGCGGACATGTCTAGGACAAGATTGTGAAATTTGTTAGAAGACAAAAGTCTGGATAGTGCTCCAAATATCGAAGCAAAGGCAATTGCGCAAAATATTAAATAAAATACAGTAATTAATTAAAATCTCCAAATATTAAATTCTAAATAAAATAATAAAATCCAGAATTCTAGAATTCGGACAGGGGTTCGTCTACTGGGCTTCTAGGTCTAGTCTGCTAGCTAAAAATAAAATAATTAATACTGCATATAAATATATATTGAACTACACATCGCACAAAATTCTTTAAATCAAACACACTATCATGCAATTAATTAGTTGTAAATAGCATAACATTAAATATTGAAAAAAATTCGAAAATACCCCTGTTTTCAGAATGTGGTAATGACAAAAATAAATCTCACAAGGGTGTTGGTTGGGTCAAACATGGGTCAACTAGGGTCTGACATTGGTCCAGACTAGCCAAAACCCTAAAATAACCAAACAAAAAAATAATACAACCATCAATTAAATATAAATATAATTAATTATAAACAATACAAAATTTACCAAATAAAAATAAAAAATAACCCTATTTTCTAGAATCGGGTAGTGACAAGCCTACCCTCCTTAAAATAATTTCGTCCTCGAAATTAAAAGACGAAACTAGGACAGGAATGCAAGAAAAAGAAAAAGAATCATACCTCGGGGCTCGAAAAGATAAGGGTATCACTCGCGCATTTTATCCTCCCTCTCCCAGGTTGACTTACCTGGAGAGTGATGCCTCCACGCAACGCGAACCAAGGGAATAGTCTGGTTCCTAAATATCTTCTTCCGCCGATCCAGAATCTCCACCGGCTGCTCTGGATAGCTAAGAGTACGGCCTACAACGATCTCTGAGTGATCCAATACGTGACTGAGATCCGCCACATACCGTCTCAACTATGACACGTAGAACACATCATGAACTCCCTCTAGCGTAGGCGGCA
The DNA here is from genome assembly GCA_036927795.1 of Iris macrosiphon. Lineage (NCBI taxonomy): Eukaryota > Viridiplantae > Streptophyta > Magnoliopsida > Asparagales > Iridaceae > Iris > Iris macrosiphon. Next base: position 259,284 of record JAYESA010000085.1, read on the forward strand.
AATCTAGCCTATACGCCACAGCTCTGACCCTCTCAAGGATGCTGAAGGGTCCGATAAAACATGGGCTAAGCTTTCCGCCTCCACCGAAGCGAATAGTGCCCCGTGTCGGAGAAATCCTCAGGAATACAAGATCTCTAACCTAGCACAAACAAGGTCTCAGCACTTAATCTAAAATATGCAATCACAAGCAAACACAAGAACAAAATCTAGATTCTAAGCTATACCTCGAACTCCAAAGGTCTCTGGTGGCTATTGGCCCAATATCGCTGCCTGTCCTGCGCCACACGAAGTCTATCTCTAATGAGCTTGACCTTCTTTGTCGCATCAACCACCATCTCTGGGCCAAGCAAAGCTCTCTCGCCTACATCATCCCATGATAACGGAGTGCGACACCTCCGTCCATACAATGCCTCGAATGGTGACATCTCGATACTGTCTTGGTAGCTGTTGTTGTAAGCAAACTCTACCAAGTGCAAGTGATCCTCCCAAGAGCCTCTAAAATCCAAAACACAAGTGCGAAGCATGACCTCGAGTGTCTGGATGGTCCTCTCTGACTGACCATCTGTCTGTGGGTGATATGCACTACTAAACTTGAGCTGGATGCCCAAGATAGCCTGCAGACTCCTCCAGAAATATGAAGTAAAATGACTGTCCCAGTCTGATACTATACTCACAGGGACTCCATGCAGTCTGACTATCTGGCACACATACATCTCTACTAGTCTCTTCGTAGACATACCTACTTTGAATGGTAGAAAGTGGGCCAATTTTGTCAACCTGTCTACGATAACCCAAATTGCATCCTTCCCTCCTGGAGAACGAGAAAGTCCAAAAACAAAATCGATGGTCACATGCTCCCATTTCCACTCTGGAATGGGTAATGGCTGGAGCAACCCTCCTGGCCTCTGCCTCTCTGCCTTCACCTGCTGGCACACTAAGCATCGGGATACGAAAAGTGCTACCTCCCGCTTCATCCCGTACCACCATATATGTTATCTCAGATCTCTATACATCTTGTTGGCACCTGGATGCATAGAGTACTGGAATCGATGCACCTCCTGAAGAACCTTCTCATGCAACAACCCAATCGGCACACACAACCTGGCACCGTGCCGTAATGATCCATAATCAGCAATGGTGAAGTCATCTGATAATCCAATCTGAACTTGCGTCCTGATACTCCTCAGGGACTCATCCTCAAACTGTGTAGCCCTGATCCGGTATACCAACTCTTACTGAATTTGTAGTCCCCATATCTGTATCTCAACTCCAGGCACTATCACCTCAATGCCCAAGCTCTCTAGATCTGCCAGAAGATAACGATCTGTTGTCAGGCACATAGCTACCGGATACCTGCTTAGCGCATTCGCAACTACGTTCGCCTTCCTTGGATGGTACTATAACAATATGTCAAAGTCTTTCTTTAACTCTTCTTCAACTCCAACTATCTCCTCTGCCTCATGTTTAGCTCTTTTTGGGTAAACACATACTTCAAGCCCTTGTGGTCTGTGAAGATCTCCACACGCTCTCCTTATAAATAGTATTTCTACAACTTCAGAGCAAATATGACCGCTGCCAACTCCAAATCGTGGGTAGGGTAGTTCTTCTTATGATGACGTAATTGCCTAGAAGCATAGGCAATCACCTCCTATTTTGCTGTAACACACAACCCAGTCCCTTCCCCGATGTATCACTATAGATAGTGAATCCTCGAGACCCTGATGGCAACGTCAACACTGGAGCTATCGTCAACCTTCTCTTTAGCTCATCAAAGGCGATTTGGCACTCCTCTGACCAAACAAACTCCATGTCCTTCCAGGTCAACCTAGACAATGGCTCTGTAATCCGGCAAAAATCCTGAACAAATCTCCTGTAGTAACCTGCCAGTCCCAGGAAACTCCTGACCTCGACTACTGAACTCGGAGCACTCCATGCCTCAACTTCCATGATCTTCCTCGGATCTACCGAGATCCCCTCTCCAGTCACCACATGACCAAGGAATTCAACCTTGTCAAGGAAGAACTCACATTCGAAAGCTTTCCATAAAGCTTTTCCTTCCTGAGAGTCTCCAACACTATCCTCAGATGCTCCTCATGCTCCTCTGGGGTCTTCGAATACACCAAGATGTCATCTATAAATACCACTACAAACCTGTCCAGATGCTGATGGAACACCTTGTTTATCAGATTCATGAACACTGCCGGGGCATTAGTCAACCCAAACGGCATCACCATGAACTCATATTGTCCATACATTGTCCGAAAAGCTATCTTCGAATATCCTCCCACCTGACCTTCACCTGGTGGTATCCTATCCTTAGATCAATCCTGGAAAATACTCTTGCTCCGTTCAACTGGTCAAAAAGATCATCAATACGCGGCAGCAGATACTTGTTCTTGATTATGAGGTTGTTCAGAGCCCTGTAGATGATACATATCTGTATCGACCCATCCTTCTTCGGCACAAAAAGTATCGAAGGACCCCACGGGGAAGAACTAGATCTGATAAATCCCTTGTCCTAAGCTCATCCACCTGCTTCTTCAACTCTATCAGCTCACTATTGCTGTAAACCCCCAGAAATTTTTCAGATTTTAAAAATGAATTTTCTAGAATTTTTGGTGATTTTTAACTTATTAAATCAATTGTTTTCTGGTATTAAGTATTTTTAAATGTGTTTATTAAATATTAAAATATTATGAAAATAATATTTTTGGGTGTAAAATAAAAAAATTAGACATATGGTAATTTTCCTGGATTTTATTGGACCTCGAAAATATTTTTAAAGACCTAAAAACTAAGTTTTAAATAAACCAAATTAACCCTAGAAATAAACCCGGTTTATTTCAAAATAAACCAAACCAAACCGAACCGGACCGGACCGGTCTAACCAAACCCAACCCAATCCTTATTGGGTAGGATCCTGGCCCAAAACCCAAACTCGACCCGAACCCGACCCGCTACCCTACTACAATGACCGTTTTCCCCCGACCCTCGCCGCCGTTGGGAATTCGACCGCAGCCCGTAACCGCCGCTGCCTTCCACGCGGCCGTTTCTTCCCGGCGCCTCCGCCCGTTACGACCCCCGCCTCCTCCGGCCGTAACCGCCCAGCCCTCGCCCTATATAAACCCACCTCTCCCCGCTGTCTCCACCACCACCTGTCTCCCCTCCGCCGTCGTCCGTAGCCGTCAGTGCCTCCGCCCTCAGCCCCGAGCAGACCCCTCTCCGCCTTCCTCCTCCAGATCCACCTCCTACCGACGAACCCCGTAGCGCCTCGAGCCGGCCATCTCCCTCCGAGATCCGTCGTCCCCGCCTCGCCGTCCTCCGCCTCCACTCCCTGAGCTCCGCCCTCAGCCCCGCAGCTCCCCAGTCGCTTCCCCCCAGCCTCTAATGCCGCCTCTCCCAGCCACCGACGACCGCCAGAGACCCGCAGTCACCTTTCTCCTCCAGTAGCAGCTGCCCTAGCCTCCCTGAGCTCCGCCCCAACCTCGTCGCAGCAGTGCCGCCCTCCGCCTTCCTCCATGAGCAACCCCGGCGAGCTCCTCCGGCCAGCACCGGCGAGAAGATCGAAACCCTAACCCTAGGACACTGTACTGCGTCGGTGTGTTGTGTCGCCTCGCGGATACGAGAATTTGGTTTCAGCGTAGCCATGTTCTGGTACCCTTTTCTCTCTCCTCGCTGCCCCATTTTTTGTTCCGTCTGTTGCAACACGAACCCTGTGTGACCCTCTCGATGCCCGTATAAACCGCTCGGTGTGTCGCGTCCTATGGCGATCGCGAACCGCGATCCAAAATCAGGAAAATAAATACCCTATTTTCTCCGGAACTGAGTGCGCCCCGCCAAACGGGACGACTTGGTCGCATGCGGTCTTCACTGAAAGGTGCGCGCCGTTGATACGGACGTGCAGAATTTCACAAAAGTTGATTTGGATGTGCGTGCACACCGAAATCAACGCGTATCCACCGACAAAGCCCCGTATCGGCCCTGTTCTCAAACTCGCTGTAAGTTCGTGTACACATGTCGGATCGAAACAAAACTTGCGCCATCGGACTCGTAGCAATACGCTGGTCCTGTGACCCAAGTTTGGTTCGATTCTGAGAAACATTGACAAAATCGCGTATCGTGGGCCCCACGGCTCCACTTGACGGGCAATTTTGTGGCCGGCTCGTCGGAATCCAATTCTGGAAGTTCCGTTGGGTTTGTATTATCGTTCTGGAATTGTTGACACTAAGTTTGACGAATTTGGAGAACTTTGTTTCTAACACATTTTTTTGGTGCGAAGCGGCCCACATGTGGATCCCGCTTTGACCAGAAACGGTCATTTTTGCCCCTGTGTCCAAATTGGACTCAAGGACAGGCGTTTCTAGCTATTTGATGTCTTCTGAATCTGATGGTGATGTCTATTTTATCAACTGGAGAAGTACCTGCAGAACCCGCTGAAACCAGAGCCGTAGTTGATAACCAAAATTCAGGCAAGTGTACCTTGCCCTACTTGCAGCAATTATTTAGACTATTTTCTTGAATTATGATCTCTATTTAACCTAGGGCTGTGTGACATTACTTAGCTTTCAACTAATATTCGGGTGTCAACACTGTACGCAGAGTTGTGTAATGTCACCTAGACTGGTTATCGAGACACTATACATTTTGTACTTGCTTTATCAAGTACGTTATACCTCAGGACACCTGATACTATTCATGGGACAGAATCTTCCTAAGATATTTATGGTGATTCTGTATAGGATACAGGTTTATGACATATACATTATACATGCTTAGATTTTATTCTGACTTGTTGGCATTAGATATGGTCTTGCGTGACATGGATATAAGACATCGTAAAACTGTGACGTGGGATTACATTGGGTGGGGAGAGATTTACCATACAAATGGCTGATTATATATATATAATACTTTAATAGAAGTGCCTTAGACTCTGACACAGAGCTTTGGTACCGTACTGGCCCTTCGAGAGAATACTGCTATGGGTTTCCCCGACACAGATCCTATAGTAGTCTCATCCCGAGTATGACTAAAACTCTCATTTGCATATCACTTAGCTGGTTATATATTTACCCTATTATTTCATTTATTGTTGCACTGCATTTATTTTGGCATGAGTTATTTTGTACCTTGCTATGTCCCCTGAGGACCTGGATCTAGATTATGTCCCCAGGGTTAGCAGAGGATATCTATCCTGAGGTGTACGGAACATGAGCACTTCTCGGAGCAGTACCAGGAACCGAGGACGAGGGGATAGCTGAGGATTTTCCTGAGTATATGCATATTCTATACTCAGTTATTTCTATTGTTAGACTCTTTATTTCTAGTTGATTGAGTTGATGTATCAAACTCATTATCGGGTTGTTCCCCGACTTATGTTTTATTGTGACTTGGTATATCTTTATATTCTGATATTGATGTTTTCATTCTGTGGATGAGATTAGCAGACCTTTGTTGTTGTATTACAACTTAAGTATGCCCCGATGGATCCATTAAATTGGGTTTGTCCATCGGTGTGTGCTACTGGCCATTGCCACGTGGCTAGTCCCTCGATATTTGGGACTGGGGCATGACATAGTTTTTGTGGTGGCCCATGCAGGTCAACGACTAAATTATTCGGTTTCAACTTATGGACCGAGCAAGCCTGCAGTAAGAATATGATAAGGATCTCATCCACTTGCTTGAATCGTTCTTGATATCTATATCGGATTCAAATTAAAATTTTGACTTGCATCTTGCCTTGATTCCTGTGCGCCTCTTATAGTTTATTTTTGATGCAGAGCAATGGATCCGAGAACTGGCGACGAGAATCCCTTAGGTACACCGTACGATGTTGTGGTCACCTATGATGAAGGAGTAACACCAGAGAATAGAGGACAATCTTCTCAAAGTGATCAAGCAGCCCAGCATAATTTAAGGTTCCAACGTGATGACATCCCACCTCCGCCGTAGTTTGTTCCACCAATGCCCGTATTCCCACAAGGGCAGCCAATGGACGGGCAACAGATATTCCAAATGATCTACGCAATGATGCAAGCCCAGCAACAAGTCCAATACGAGGCTCAGCGTCGCGAGACGGATTACTTGAGGAACAGCCTAGTAACTGGACTGGAGCAGGCGAACCTACCAGCTCGACGGCCATCGACGGGCTCTATCACTGATTTCCGCCAACTGAAGCCCCGTACCTTCTCAGGCAAGGAGGAGCCCACAGAAGTTCATGAGTGGCTCACCAACACTCAACATCAATTAGAAGCAGCTGAGCTTCCAAGAGAGCGTTGGATGACTGCCGTCAGAATGTAATTGACGGGCAACGCACATCACTGGTGGCTATCTAAGGAGACACGGCTCGAACCAGACCGAGTTACTTGGGAGGAGTTCTCCAGACTCTTTTAGGAGATGTATAATCCAGCTATCGCTCGATCAGAACTTCGGGACAAGTTCAATCGCCTCACTCAGGACAGTATGACATTGGAAGAGTACAATGCGAAATTCATTCGTCTGAGTCGCTTCACCCCTATCCTGATCCCGACAGAAGAAGAGAAGGCCGAGAAGTTCTTCGATGGATTAAACTTTGAACTACAAAGAATGATCGGATCTGTTGCACCCACTTCATACACGGACGTCCTTGCTGCAGCCCGACGTATGGAGCGCGTAACCAGGAGAGAGTCCAACCTGAAGCGGCCTTCCACATCAGCACCAGCCAGAGCACCGCATGGAGAAGCTATAAAGAAACCTCATCTGCATCAAGCACCACAGGGAGCTGTATCCAAATCCCTAACTCTTCCTACTTGTCACTACTATGACAAGATAGGCCATGTTGAGAAGGAGTATAGACGTAAATTCGGATTATGCTTAGCTTGTGGATCCAGACAGCATGCAGTGAGAGACTGCCCTGAGCGTAGAGGAGGAGCTCCAATAGTCAACCAACAAGCTCTACCAGCACCAGGAGGATATCAACCAAGGCCACCCTTGATGTCTCGAGCAGCACCCTTCCAGCAAGCCCAGCAACAACAGAGGGCACCAACTCAAGGACGCAGACAAGCTTTCGCGATGACTTTGGAGGACGCGCAGACTCTTGGAGTAGCTAATGCGCGTAAGTTTTCGTTGTTATCTCGTTTAGTATTGCTTTAGTTCGTGTCTATTGGTTCGTGACCTTAGCCTTGATCTAGTAGTTTTGAACTTACTAATAATTGATAACCTATTGATAACCTAGTATATTTTATAAGTGATAATCTAGTTTTTCTAAACTGTAGTTTTTCTTTCTTCTGGAAATTGCGTAACTTCCATTGCTTAGGGAAATGATGTTTTCATTCCCTATGTGTTTTAAACCTAATCCTTTGATTCTCCTGAAACATGATTCTTGACAGTTATGTGCTTCGAACAACGTTTTGCAACCGTGTTATCTCTGTTGATCGGTTATTCTTTGATTGCGAGGATGCAATCCTCTTAAGGGGGGTAGATTGTAAATCCCCAAAAAATTTTCAGATTTTAAAAATAAATTTTCTAGAATTTTTGATGATTTTTAACTAATTAAATCAATTATTTTCTGGTATTAAGTATTTTTAAATATATTTATTAAATATTAAAATATTATAAAAATAATAATTTTTGGTGTAAAATAAAAAAATTAGACATAGGGTAATTTTTCTGGATTTTATTGGACCCCGAAAATATTTTTAAAGACCTAAAACTTAGTTTTAAATAAACCAAATTAACCCTAGAAATAAACCCGGTTTATTTCAAAATAAACCAAACCAAATCGAACCGGACCGGACCGGTCTAACCAAACCCAACCCAATCCTTATTGGGTCAGATCCGGGCCCAAAACCAAAACCTGACCCGCTACCCTGCTACAGTGACTGTTTTCCCCCGACCCTCGCCGCTGTTGCGAATCCGACCGCCGCCCGTAACAGCCGCCGCCTTCCCCGTGGCCGTTTCTTCCCGGCGCCTCCGCCCATTACGACCCCCGCCTCCTCCGGCCGTAACTGCCCAGCCCTCGCCCTATATAAACCTACCTCTCCCCGTCATCTCCACCAGCACCTGTCTCCCCTCCGCCGTCGTCCCCAGCCGTCAGCGCCTCCGCCCTCAGCCCCGAGCAGACCCCTCTCCGCCTTCCTCCTTCAGATCCACCTCCTACCGACGAACCCCGTAGCGCCTCGAGCCGGCCATCTCCCTCAGAGCTCCGTCGTCCCCGCCTCGCCGTCCTCCGCCTCCACTCTCTGAGCTTCACCCTCAGCCCCGCAGCTCCCCAGCCGCTTCCCCCCAGCCTCCAGCGCCGACTCTCCCCACCGCCGACGACCGCCAGAGACCCGCAACCGCCTTTCTCCTCCAGTAGCAGCTGCCCTAGCCTCCTTGAGCTCTGCCCCAACCTCGCCGCAGGAGTGCCGCCCTCCGCCTTTCTCCACGAGCAACCCCGGTGAGCTCCTCAGGCCAGCACCGGAGAGAAGATCGAAACCCTAACCCTAGGATACTGTACTGTGTCGGTGTGTCATGTCGCCTCGCAGACACGAGAATTCAATTTTTGCGTAGCCCTGTTCAGGTACCCTTTTCTCTCTGCTCGCTGCCCCATTTTCCATTCTGTCTATTGCGACGCGAACCCTGAGTGACCCTCTCGATGCCCGTACAAACAGCTCGGTATGTCGCGTCCTGTGGCGATCGCGAACCGCGATCCAAAATCAGGAAAATAAATACCCCGTTTCCCCCGGAACTGAGTGTGCCCCGCCAAATGGGATGACTTGGTCGCGTGCGGTCTTCACCGAAAGGTGCGCGCCATTGATACGGACGTGCGGGATTTCGCAAAAGTTGATTTGGATGTGCATGCACACTGGAATCAACGCGTATCCACCGACAATGCCCCGTATCGATCATGTTCTCGAACTCGCTGTAACTTAGTGTAGACACGTCAAATCAAAACGAAACTTGCGTCATCGGACACGTAGCAATACGCTGGTCCCATGACCCAAGTTTGGTTCGATTCTGAGAACGTTGACAAAATCGCGTATTGTGGGCCCCACGGCTCCACTTGACGGACGATTTTGTGACCAGCTCGTCGGAATCTAATTCTGGAAGTTTCGTTGGGTTCGTATTATCGTTCTGGACTTGTTGACAGTAAATTTGATGAATTTGGAGAACTTTGTTTCTAACACGTTTTTCGGTGCGAAGCGGCCCACATGTGGACCCCATTTTGACCAGAAACGGTCATTTTTGTCCCTGTGTCCAAATTAGACTCAAGGACAGGCGTTTCTAGCTATTTGATGTCTTCTGAATCTGATGGTGATGTCTATTTTATCAACTGGAGAAGTACCTGCAGAACCCGCTGAAACCAGAGCCGCAGTTGATAACCAAAATCCAGGCAAGTGTACCTTGCCCTACTTGCAGCAACTATTTATACTATTTTCTTGAATTATGACTGTAAGATCTCTGTTCAACCTAGGGCCGTGTGATATTACTTAGCTTTCGACTAATATTCGGGTGTCAATACTGTACGCAGAATTGTGTAATGTCACCTAGACATGGTTATCGAGACACTATACATTTTGTACTTGCTTTATCAAGTACGTCATACCTCAGGACACCTGACACTATTCATAGGACATAATCTTCCTAAGATATTTATGGTGATTCTGTATAGGATACAAGTTTATGACATATACATTATACATGCTTAGATTTTATTCTGACTTGTTGGCATTAGATATGGTCTTGCGTGACATGGACATGAGACATCGTGAAACTATGACGTGAGATTACATTGGGTAGGGAGAGATTTACCATACAAAACGATGATTATATATATATAATACTTTAATGGAAGTGCCTTAGACTCTGACACAGTTTGGTACCGTACTGGACCTTCGAGAGAATACTGCTATGGGTTTCCCCGACACATATCCTATTGTAGTCTCAGCCCGAGTATGACTAAAACTCTCATTTGCATATCACTTAGCTGGTTATATATTTACCCTATTATTTTATTTATTGCTGCACTGCATTTATTTTGGCATGAGTTATTTTGGTCCTTGCTATGTCCCCTGAGGACCTGGATCTAGATTATGTCCCTAAGGTTAGCAGATGATATCTATTCTGAGGTGTACGGAACAGGAGCACTTCTCGTAGCAATACCAGGAACCGAGGACGAGGGGATAGCTGAGGATTTCCCCTGAGTATATGCACATTCTATACTCAGTTATTTCTATTGTTAGACTCTTTATTTCCAGTTTATTGAGTTGATGTATCAAACTCATTATCGGGTTGTTTCCCGACTTATGTTTTATTATGACTTGGTATTTCTTTATATTCTGATATTGATGTTTTTATTCTGTGGATGAGATTAGTAGACCTTTTTTGTTGTATTACAGCTTAAGTACGCCCCGATGGATCCATTAAATTGGGTTTGTCCATCGGTGTGTGCTGCTGGCCATTATCACGTGGCTAGTCCCTCGATATTTGGGACTGGGGCGTGACAATTGTTTACTCTATAGACGTGCTGGGATATTGGCTCTGCGCCTGGCACCAAGTCTATAAAGAACTCCATATCTCTGTCCGGAGGTAACCCTGGCAACTCCTTCGAAAAGACATCTATGAACTCTGCTATCAGTATATGTTGCAACCTCGGCTCTACCACCAGGGCTCCGCAGAAGACTCCCTCGCTCTGCTCCACTGCTCCTTTGGAAAACTCAAACTCTGGTTCACCCGGTGGACTAAACAACACTCTGCCTCCACGATAATCTATACTAGCATAATGCATACTCAACCAATCCATCCCGAGTATAATGTCGTAGCTCGGAAGTGGCATTATAAGTAGCCACACACTCAACTCCCGGTCTCCCAAGGTAACTCTTCGGTCTTTGCAGACATCACTGACTAGGATGATGCCACCCCCGGTCGTGATCTTACAGAGTCTAGCTAAAGGTTCAGCAACAAGATGGTGTCTAACAGCAAAAGATACAGACACAAAACTATGGGAAGCACCGAAATCACATAAATTAAGTGCTAGAATAGATTCAAGAAGAACAGAACCTGAGATCACATCACCAACGGGCTCGGCCTCGTCCATAGTTTGGGCAAAAGCTCGCCCTTGCTGTCCTCCTTTGTGCTGCTGCTGGTGCTGGGCAAACCTCTGCTGTTGAGTCAGCAAAGGCTATCCTCTCTGCTGTGCTGCAGGTGCTCTGGCTGGTCCCCTCTGAGCGGCTCCTCCACCCTGAGCTGTACGAGCAAGTGCTGAAGGACAATCCTTCAACTGGTGATCTGCTGCACCACATAATAAACATCTGCCAAGCCTATTTCTGTAAATATCCCATCCGTGCCCCGGCTTCCTATAGAAAGGGCAAATGATAGGCTGCCTCTGAACCTGCTGCTGTCCCTGCCTCTGCTGCTGGGGTGCCTTCCGGAAGGGCGCACGACCCTGACCCTGGTGCTGCTGAGTCTGCTGGAACGGCCTCTTGGCTGGGCCTGCACTGCTGTCTGCTCCAGAAGTATCTCTGCTCCTCTTGGTCTTCAGCTCTAAGTCATCCTCAGCCCTTTGAGCGTCGCTCACAATCTGCTCGAAGGTCGCCTCGCGGTCACTCCTAATCAAGGACTTGACCGCCATTTCCAAACCCTTGCGAAACTTCTACGCCTTCGCTGCCTTGGTCAAACCCTTTATAAATCTGCCCAAATGGCAGAACTCTACTGTATACTCGTCCACCAGCATGCTCCCCTGGACGAGTGCCTCGAACTAGCTCTCCAAAGCACTGAGAGCCACATCCAGGAAAAACTTCTCCTTAAAAAGCTTCTTGAAAGCCTCCCAAGTCAGTCCTGGTGTCGCTATCCTCGTATATGTCTGGTACCAAGTAAGGGCAAGATCGAACATCTTGCTGCCTGCTGCCTCAATCTGTATACTGGCTGGGATCAGTGCCAGTTTAAAGATGCCCTCAATGTGCTCGATCTAGTCATCCGCAACAGGATCCCCTCTGTACCCCAAAACTCCTTGGGCCGCATCCTCTGAAAGTCAATAATGGTGCCCGGCCTCGGATGCTAAGCCTACTCTGCTTGTGGCTGGACCTGGGCCACTCTGTCCACCGCCGTCATGGCCACCTGATGAGCATTCTCAATGCCCATCCTCATCACGTCCATCTGGCGGTGTTGTACGTCCATCATCTCTCTAAAGAATGCAAATAGCTGCATGTCACGACCCGCACCCGGTTTAGGGGCACGAGTGCGTGGGTACGTCCAGCCTACGCCGCAGCATCGGCGGTAGAACGCTGTCTAGGTCGAGTACTATCTAACAATCTCACGCTAGTATCCAACTCCATAAGGAGATTCGAATAATACTATAAAAATGAATAACATACTCAATCACAACTACAGCACGATAGGAATTTGAAGAAATAAAAGAATACAATACAAGTCTAATGACATCATAATCATACCTGCAATCATTAACTTCCAATCTCCAAGAGTGTCGGAACCGGTCTACTAAGGTCACAGTCTGGAAAAATATTTTCCAGTCAGGAAGGAGCAAAGTACATCTCTAAATAGCAGTTCTATATAAATGACATAAACTATGTAGCAGTTCTAGATGGAAACATACCAGATGCATGTATAGGTACGAGAATGTACAAGAAAAGAAATATACTGGAAATACTGTAAGTAAATGCAGGAAGAAAAACAATATGTCAATGAGCAAGAAACCTATGACTAAGTGTGTGAGTACTAGCTTTAACATGTGATCGGCTTGGGACTAGTAAACTCATTACATGGGTTAGTAGGGCTAACCGATGTAACAGTGAGGAGGCATGTAAACTCATTACAGGGGTTAGTAGGGCTAACCGATGTAACAGTGAGGAGACATGTAAATGGTCAGGCCGCACCCGACGTGAGATGTGGGGTGAGCTATGGTGCATATAAAGTTGGGTATGATCACATATCTATACTAAAGTACTCCCCAAACCCCCGACTGGTATAGTAGATCCAATCATGGTACGCTATGGCACAGGATTTCCTAGGAAGGTAGCAAATCTCCCCGGGAATTCAGTGTCTGTACATGCACAAGATAACAAGGAAACAAGTCTCGTACAAGCTACACCATGAATAAGGAATAACATCTCATGACGAGATCCGTGTATACCAATCCGTGTAACCAGCGTGTCAAGAGCAATGGATATTTACACTAGATACAGTGAACATAGGAAATATCATAAATTAGAAACTAATCAGAGAATATACTCGCCTTGGGTCCTTAGCTGTCAACACCAACGTCCTGTTCCCGAATATCGTCTAGATGATCCACAGTCCTTGGGTTCATCCAGTCCGAGCTGAGAATGCAGGTACCAAAAGTCATATCCAAGTCTAGGCACGAAATACAGTAGCTACAGTCCACAAGCAATCTATCAGAGCCCAATTCAAACAACCAAAACATCACACAGTATATACATACCTACGAACAAGTCCTAATTAGGGTTTTATTATAGTATATATATGGTAACACCCTAACTGTGATTATGAATATGTGTATATATATAAGAAAACATTTTTCTTTTCTTTTTACATAAAACATGTATTTTTATGTAATTTAATAGTTAAGCATTCAAAATTACCAAATATATACTTATGTGAATTTACTTATACAACATATAACAAAATACTTAACATATAGGTACGAAACTTACGTACAAAAATACCTATACTTTTATAAATAAAATTTCTTATACATACATACATACATACATAACAAGTATTTGCTAAAAATAATGGCAATTAATACTTACTAAGTATTTGTTAACAAAATAAATGTATATAATACACAGTAAGTATTTGGTTACAAAATAAGGGTATATCATATATGATAAGTATTTGTTAACAAATTTGGTATATAATATATAACAAATATGGTATACGATATGTAATAAGTACTTGATAACAAAATATTTAATATATACTAAGTAAGTATTTATATTTATATCAACCCTGTTAAATATATACATATACATATTCATTTAAATATATATACATATGTATGTATGCGTACACATATATACACACGCGTATACACATACATATATATACGTAGTTACATACATTTATATTTATACACATTTATTAATATATACCAATACTTGTACTAGTATATACATTAACATATTAGTTATTATACACATACATATATTTACAGGGAAAGGAAAGAGGGAAGGGGAATGGGGACTCACGTCGGGGTTTTCCGGCGTCGGCGTGGTTCTGCTCGGTCTGCTACTGATTTAGTTGATTTGAACTATAATACATTTCCATCTTCGTCGATGGAAGGATTTCAGATGAAGAACAACACATAGAAACCTTCGTTCATGAGAAGGGCGGGTGAGCACAGAATCCACAATCTTCTCCTCAATCTCTGATTTTGCAACCTCCAGTACAAAGATTCTCTTTGTCATTACCTTGAAACTGCAAGTCATTGTGCAGAATATTTTGGTCACTTCATTCTGCAGCCTTGGACTCATGGTCAGGTCCCTCAGATCCAGTTCTCTAGATAGTGAGACATACAAGATCATCATCATCCCTTGAGGAACAACTTCTAGCATAGGCCTTTTTGAAGGATCTTTAACCACGCACATAGCGATCATTTGCTTAAAGGACCTTGAAAATTACTTTGTCCTTTTCGTCTTCAAGCCCTGGAGGTGCATTTGCAAGGTCATGAGTAGGACCTTTACATCACGATGTATATGGCTGTGCTGATGGAGATACTCTAACCCTCTCAGCACCTCACGCACACAGAAGAAATGATAACTTCCCTGGAGCCATTCGGATACGCAGACTTCATTACATGGAGACAGGACCCTCCGGCCATATGCGGCATCACCACCCACAGGTTGTGGTCGTTCATGAACGAGCAGTGCGCCTTGAGAACGTTGGGATGGTCGATCAAGAGCATCATCTTCGCTTCCCTGGAGATGTTGTTCAGATCGCAGTTCTGCCTCTCGAAGTCGAGGATCTTGATGGCGACGATCTCGTCCATAGGGATGCAGCGAGCGCGGGGCTGCTGCCAGCGGGTTCTGAGGGGGCCGCCGGAGTTGTGCAGCGTCGGGCAGCGAGTACAGAGGGAGGGAGAGCAGGGAATGCAGGAGGAGTACTGTGGAGTGTCGGAGAAGGAGATGGGGGTCGTCGGGATCCGGGCGAAGTGGGCCAGGAGCCGGTCCTGACGTCGTACGAGGACGCGGCCGCCGCCGGCCTCGGTGGGGACGAGCTCGAAGCGGAAAGCTCGGCCGGGCGGGGTCGGAGCAGCACCGGCGGAGCTTGAGCAGTGGGGGTGGAAGATCGACGTCGGGTCGACTCAACCGACCGGAGCAGTGGTCGAGAGGACAGGGTACGGGGAGCTCGGTGCGGCAATGGAGATGCTGATAATGGTGGCGGCGTTGGAGGTTGCAGGCCGGGCGGAATGGGAGAGCCGTGCAGCAGCGTCGGCGGACCGGGGCTCGGAGCGGAGAGAATGCACAGTAGCTCGCCGGAATCCGGTTGAGTGGCTGAAAAAATGGTGGTGGTGGTGGAACTTGATTTCCCTCCTCCTTTGAAATTAAAAACAAAAAGGAAAGAAGAAGAAGAAGAAGAAGAAGAAGAAGAAGAAGAAGAAGAAGAATGGAAGAAAAATGAAAAATGAAGGGGAGAAGGAGAAGCTGCGGGTAGAGGGGCTTGGGGATTCCCTAGGTTAATAATTTTTGGGATTAGGGCTTGATAGTATATAGGACATTATATAGGGAAGAGGGTTATTGAATGAAGGGTTGTGATTGACCCTCTAGAATGAGGGGTCCAGATTAAACATGAAGGAAAAATAATTCATGGGGATGAGGGTGAGAGTTTAAATAAAATATTAGGTTCCCTCATTGTTCAACAATTGGGTGAGGCCACAAAAATGCAAATTTGCAATTTAGCCCCCTAAAATTTAGGAAATTGCACAAACACATGAAATGACGAAAATTTGGCGGGCGATTCGGGGTCCGGTGTTTTGTAGGGTCAGGGGGCACTGTAAGATGGGTATGGGCTGAATTTGCAGGGCACTGGAATTAAATTGGGATTTTAAAATCAGATAAAAGGGTATCCTCAATTTAAATAGAAATAAATGCAAGTTGTGTTCAACAATTAATTAGGGGTACTTGGGTTCAAAATCAGATCAAGTCATCAATACCAATATTGAAGAAGACTCAGAACAGAATATTACCCTAATTTGGGTCGCACGAAAAATAGGTCAAGATGGCCTCCAATTTTCGATTGGAACGCACAACGATGAAAATAGGAGTTTATTTAAAATAACGTCCGCGACGATTTTTGTGCGGCCAGAAATAATGTACAGGGAGCAAAATTATAAGTTTCAAAAATAACAGAATTGAAGGCGGGCATGTCTAGGGCAAGATGGTGAAATTTGTTGGAAGACAAAAGTCTGGATAGTGCTCCAAATATCGAAGCAAAGGCAATGCGCAAAAATATTAAATAAAATACAGTAATTAATTACACCTCCAATAAATTAATTCTAAAATAAAACAATTAACCTCAAAATTCCATAAATTCCGACAGGTGCTCATCTACTGACTACTAGGTCTAGTCTACTAGCTAAAATAAAATAATTAACACTGCATATAATTATATATTGAATTACACGTCGCACAAAATTATTTAAATCAAATACACTATCATGCAAATAAATTAATTGTAAATAACATAATATTAAATATTGCAAAAATTCGAAAATACCCCTGTTTTCGGAACGTGGTAGTGACAAGTCTACCCACCTTAAAAGAATTTCGTCCTCAAAATTCAAAATCCTCAAAGTAGCATTTAATCATACACATTATTATTTCCCTCAAAATTTAAATTCATCATCCATGAAATCAGGTTATAATTCACCATGTCCCTTCACGACTTTTCAAAATTCTGAAATTGTTGCATTCCGAAAATCCTCGTAATGAAATCAAAGTCCATTTTTATTAAAATTTCCTTGAAAGTTTTGAGTTAATAATTCAATACCCGGAATTTAATATCCACTCCTCAAAATACTCAACACTATGATATTTAAGGATTCTCCAAATGTTACATCCAAATATAAAGTTCTAAAATTCATAACTTGCAATTTAAATAATTACGTTGATAAATCTCCCAAAAATTCCAAATTAATAACCAACTTAAACATGTCATAATCTTTCCTGGAATTAATACATCATAATTTCCGTCATGTTAAATTCTTAACCCTTTATTTAAATCAATGTTTATCCTCGAAATTTTTTTTTTTTTTTTTCGATTGTTTTATTTATGTATTTACTACCATCAAAATTAAATTCCTCAAATCATATAATCATGAACTACTCCATATTGTTATTTCACAATAAATTCTTTCAAAAATTCTATAAATAGCATATCCCTAAAAATCTTCAAAATAAATCAAATCCCATTCTTATCACAATATCCTCCAAAAATTTTAAGTTAATAACGAAATACAAGAATTTAATGTTCAATCCTCTAACTGAAATCCAATCAATGCATATTTCTAAAATTGAATCTCATCCCAAAATTTGAATTCAACACTAATCCATTTGTGTTCTTATTCCTCGATTTTATTTTATTTTTTTATAATACGCAACGATGTAATACTTATGAAACCTCCAATACAATATTCAAAATATAAGTTCACAACTTGCAGTCCAATAAATATATCGATTGCCTTCTTAAATTCCTCAACAATCAAAGTCTAAGAGAATTCTACCTACAACCATTCAACATGCAACCTAAGGGAAATATGTATGATCATGGTGTCTTTTGTCATGGTATTTCAGTTTCTGTATCAGGGGTACTACTAACTACATTATAATAAGAAATCATGCATACAGCTACGGTACTAAGGTATCAATCAATCAGAAGACAAAAAGAACATGAGGAAAGAAAAGAAAGAACCTGCTAATATATTACTTGCAATATCTTCTAACATAATCATAGGTCAAATGATGCATGAAAAGTTTGATACTTCTATCTCTTTAGGTACCACACTTTACTACAAGTATACTCACTGCTAGCTTCCTTACCTACTGCAATAGTTGATACTAGTTATTCTTATCACGCAAGTGCATATCAATTGCAACACACTATACTAAGTACTGTTCTCTCCAATACAACTCTAGATGGACACCCTAGTCAGTCTGCAGTGCCATCTCGATCATGCTCAAGTCAACAGATCCTTACACATGTATATCATCTATTAATATACATACTTCTCATCCACTGTAAAAATTAATCCTCAATTAATCGTCAAGGTTTAACTTCTCGAACAACTTTAAAATAAAATACATATACCTCCTCAAAATCAGATACTCAACATCGAAATAAATTTTAATCACTTCTAAAATCTTTGTAGCTTGACTATGTTTATTGAATCAAATTTAAATCCTCAATATTTAACAACATAAAATCTCAACTCCTTAAAATTCTCAAAATCTCATTTCATTTCCATTCTTGAAACGATAAAATTTAAATCCACAAGTACACATTTATAAATGTTCACGGTCTCTAATGCTCAAGGTGCACACTAATACACCAATCTAATTATCATCACTTGAAGTGCTTATTGTTTTGAGTGTCATTCTCGACTAACCCTCGAAATAGAACCATTAGCACTTTTGGTATTATATCACTAGTTTCACTAATGCATCATCTCATCAAGCTCATTAGAACTCATGATTAGTTGTACCTTTTATAACACTCATTTTTCTTATTCTCATGGGCAAGTATATGGTTCCTCATCTCGATGGTTGTATATGTATTTCCTTTAATCCTTTAAAGCCTATTAAACTAATCCGTGATACGCTTCACCATCTTCATTACCTATTCCGATATTTCTCTACTCACGACACCTCATTAACTTCTCACGCGTATATATTTTCTTACCTTTAACACTTCCGATATCGATCATCAAATTGAACATCATGCTCCATAAACCCTTAACACACTTCCTGGATACTTAATTGTTCACGTAGATCATCAAATTGCATAATCATGATTTTCCAGGACGGGTATGTTGGCTCTGATACTAACTCTTGAACTATCACTGATACTCTATACTCTCCTTCTACTCACAGTCTCTAATGACACTATTCCTAGAATCATTGGTACAAGGTACTATGCTAAGGCTAACTCTAGATTAAGGCCTACTACTCACATGTCCAACTAAGAAACACTTACAACTCACCAGCAACACAGTCAATACTAATACAAGACACAAACAATATTACAAGTCACTAATTATCATACTTAACAAGGAATCCTCAAGGAATAGGAGCTCAAAGACTGAATTGAGGACAGAAGGTATCTTTACTGCTAGTAAAGAAAGAAGCGGTGGAACAAAGTCCTGGAATAACAGAAATAGACAAGTCTTGAGATGATATTTTAAGAACCAATTTAAGATACAACATGATAATCATACACGTCTATCCGAAATCATGACACACAGAATCCTCGCCACGCCAGTAAGCATAGATGCGATAAACGACAGGTTCCGTAACTAAGGTATGCAACCCTATAATCATGTCATCTAGAATACTCGCCACGCCAACCGGTATGGCTGCGAGAAACTCTAAATCTCATAACTAAAGTATGTACATCCAAGTTAGGTTCCTACGTTCTCGTCACGACAGCTAATATGGCTGCGATAAACTCTAGGTTCCATGACCAAAATAGACGTTTTTACCTTTCTCACTGTCCTCATCAATATATGTCATCAGATGATACCGTAAATTTTAGTCCGTAAAATTCATCTCGATATGAAATCAACTCAACAACGATACCAAGAATTAAATTTAACAACTGGTCAACAAGAATCAAACTCAACAATGATACCAAGATTTTAATAACTTATCAACAAGAATCAAGTTCAGTGACAACAAGCGAGAGCGGACGGAAACAAGGAAAAAGATTTAAATTGAAAATTATAATAAGATTCTCAAGGGATCATCCCAGGAAATCTTTCAAGAATTTATGATTGAGTATCCTCTCTCATCCTAGTATCCTATGTCCTATATTCTATAGCAGGTACGTAGTAGTACAACTATGACGTCGCACTACTACGACATCGCACAACTAGCGAAGTCAGACCTGCATGGGCCACCACTCAAACGTGTCACGACCCGCACCCGGTTTAGGGGCACGAGTGCGTGGGTACGTCCAGCCTACGCCGCAGCATCGGCGGTAGAACGCTGTCTAGGTCGAGTACTATCTAACAATCTCACGCTAGTATCCAACTCCATAAGGAGATTCGGATAATACTATAAAAATGAACAACATACTCAATCACAACTACAGCATGATAGGAATTTGAAGAAATAAAAGAATACAATACAAGTCTAATGACATCATAATCATACCTGCAGTCATTAACTTCCAATCTCCAAGAGTGTCGGAACCGGTCTACTAAGGTCACAGTCTGGAAAAATATTTTCCAGTCAGGAAGGAGCAAAGTACATCTCTAAATAGCAGTTCTATATAAATGACATAAACTATGTAGCAGTTCTAGATGGAAACATACCAGATGCATGTATAGGTACGAGAATGTACAAGAAAAGAAATATACTGGAAATACTGTAAGTAAATGCAGGAAGAAAAACAATATGTCAATGAGCAAGAAACCTATGACTAAGTGTGTGAGTACTAGCTTTAACATGTGATCGGCTTGGGACTAGTAAACTCATTACATGGGTTAGTAGGGCTAACCGATGTAACAGTGAGGAGGCATGTAAACTCATTACAGGGGTTAGTAGGGCTAACCGATGTAACAGTGAGGAGACATGTAAATGGTCAGGTCGCACCCGACGTGAGATGTGGGGTGAGCTATGGTGCATATAAAGTTGGGTATGATCACATATCTATACTAAAGTACTCCCCAAACCCCCGACTGGTATAGTAGATCCAATCATGGTACGCTATGGCACAGGATTCCCTAGGAAGGTAGCAAATCTCCCCGGGAATTCAGTGTCTGTACATGCACAAGATAACAAGGAAACAAGTCTCGTACAAGCTACACCATGAATAAGGAATAACATCTCATGACGAGATCCGTGTATACCAATCCGTGTAACCAGCGTGTCAAGAGCAATGGATATTTACACTAGATACAGTGAACATAGGAAATATCATAAATTAGAAACTAATCAGAGAATGTACTCGCCTTGGGTCCTTAGCTGTCAACACCAACGTCCTGTTCCCGAATATCGTCTAGATGATCCACAGTCCTTGGGTTCATCCAGTCCGAGCTGAGAATGCAGGTACCAAAAGTCATATCCAAGTCTAGGCACGAAATACAGTAGCTACAGTCCACAAGCAATCTATCAGAGCCCAATTCAAACAACCAAAACATCACACAGTATATACATACCTACGAACAAGTCCTAATTAGGGTTTTATTATAGTATATATATGGTAACACCCTAACTGTGATTATGAATATGTGTATATATATAAGAAAACATTTTTCTTTTCTTTTTACATAAAACATGTATTTTTATGTAATTTAATAGTTAAGCATTCAAAATTACCAAATATATACTTATGTGAATTTACTTATACAACATATAACAAAATACTTAACATATAGGTACGAAACTTACGTACAAAAATACCTATACTTTTATAAATAAAATTTCTTATACATACATACATACATAACAAGTATTTGCTAAAAATAATGGCAATTAATACTTACTAAGTATTTGTTAACAAAATAAATGTATATAATACACAGTAAGTATTTGGTTACAAAATAAGGGTATATCATATATGATAAGTATTTGTTAACAAATTTGGTATATAATATATAACAAATATGGTATACGATATGTAATAAGTACTTGATAACAAAATATTTAATATATACTAAGTAAGTATTTATATTTATATCAACCCTGTTAAATATATACATATACATATTCATTTAAATATATATACATATGTATGTATGCGTACACATATATACACACGCGTATACACATACATATATATACGTAGTTACATACATTTATATTTATACACATTTATTAATATATACCAATACTTGTACTAGTATATACATTAACATATTAGTTATTATACACATACATATATTTACAGGGAAAGGAAAGAGGGAAGGGGAATGGGGACTCACGTCGGGGTTTTCCGGCGTCGGCGTGGTTCTGCTCGGTCTGCTGCTGATTTAGTTGATTTGAACTATAATACATTTCCATCTTCGTCGATGGAAGGATTTCAGATGAAGAACAACACATAGAAACCTTCGTTCATGAGAAGGGCGGGTGAGCACAGAATCCACAATCTTCTCCTCAATCTCTGATTTTGCAACCTCCAGTACAAAGATTCTCTTTGTCATTACCTTGAAACTGCAAGTCATTGTGCAGAACATTTTGGTCACTTCATTCTGCAGCCTTGGACTCATGGTCAGGTCCCTCAGATCCAGTTCTCTAGATAGTGAGACATACAAGATCATCATCATCCCTTGAGGAACAACTTCTAGCATAGGCCTTTTTGAAGGATCTTTAACCACGCACATAGCGATCATTTGCTTAAAGGACCTTGAAAATTACTTTGTCCTTTTCGTCTTCAAGCCCTGGAGGTGCATTTGCAAGGTCATGAGTAGGACCTTTACATCACGATGTATATGGCTGTGCTGATGGAGATACTCTAACCCTCTCAGCACCTCACGCACACAGAAGAAATGATAACTTCCCTGGAGCCATTCGGATACGCAGACTTCATTACATAGAGACAGGACCCTCCGGCCATATGCGGCATCACCACCCACAGGTTGTGGTCGTTCATGAACGAGCAGTGCGCCTTGAGAACGTTGGGATGGTCGATCAAGAGCATCATCTTCGCTTTCCTGGAGATGTTGTTCAGATCGCAGTTCTGCCTCTCGAAGTCGAGGATCTTGATGGCGACGATCTCGTCCATAGGGATGCAGCGAGCGCGGGGCTGCTGCCAGCGGGTTCTGAGGGGGCCGCCGGAGTTGTGCAGCGTCGGGCAGCGAGTACAGAGGGAGGGAGAGCAGGGAATGCAGGAGGAGTACTGTGGAGTGTCGGAGAAGGAGATGGGGGTCGTCGGGATCCGGGCGAAGTGGGCCAGGAGCCGGTCCTGACGTCGTACGAGGACGCGGCCGCCGCCGGCCTCGGTGGGGACGAGCTCGGAGCGGAAAGCTCGGCCGGGCGGGGTCGGAGCAGCACCGGCGGAGCTTGAGCAGTGGGGGTAGAAGATCGACGTCGGGTCGACTCAACCGACCGGAGCAGTGGTCGAGAGGACAGGGTGCGGGGAGCTCGGTGCGGCAATGGAGATGCTGATAATGGTGGCGGCGTTGGAGGTTGCAGGCCGGGCGGAATGGGAGAGCCATGCAGCAGCGTCGGCGGACCGGGGCTCGGAGCGGAGAGAATGCACAGTAGCTCGCCGGAATCCGGTTGAGTGGCTGAAAAAATGGTGGTGGTGGTGGAACTTGATTTCCCTCCTCCTTTGAAATTAAAAACAAAAAGGAAAGAAGAAGAAGAAGAAGAAGAAGAAGAAGAAGAAGAATGGAAGAAAAATGAAAAATGAAGGGGAGAAGGAGAAGCTGCGGGTAGAGGGGCTTGGGGATTCCCTAGGTTAATAATTTTTGGGATTAGGGCTTGATAGTACATAGGACATTATATAGGGAAGAGGGTTATTGAATGAAGGGTTGTGATTGATCCTCTAGAATGAGGGGTCCAGATTAAACATGAAGGAAAAATAATTCATGGGGATGAGGGTGAGAGTTTAAATAAAATATTAGGTTCCCTCATTGTTCAACAATTGGGTGAGGCCACAAAAATGCAAATTTGCAATTTAGCCCCCTAAAATTTAGGAAATTGCACAAACACATGAAATGACGAAAATTTGGCGGGCGATTCGGGGTCCGGTGTTTTGTAGGGTCAGGGGGCACTGTAAGATGGGTATGGGCTGAATTTGCAGGGCACTGGAATTAAATTGGGATTTTAAAATCAGATAAAAGGGTATCCTCAATTTAAATAGAAATAAATGTAAGTTGTGTTCAACAATTAATTAGGGGTACTTGGGGTCAAAATCAGATCAAGTCATCAATACCAATATTGAAGAAGACTCAGAACAGAATATTACCCTAATTTGGGTCGCACGAAAAATAGGTCAAGATGGCCTCCAATTTTCGATTGGAACGCACAACGATGAAAATAGGAGTTTATTTAAAATAACGTCCGCGACGATTTTTGTGCGGCCAGAAATAATGTACAGGGAGCAAAATTATAAGTTGCAAAAATAACAGAATTGAAGGCGGGCATGTCTAGGACAAGATGGTGAAATTTGTTGGAAGACAAAAGTCTGGATAGTGCTCCAAATATCGAAGCAAAGGCAATGCGCAAAAATATTAAATAAAATACAGTAATTAATTACACCTCCAATAAATTAATTCTAAAATAAAACAATTAACCTCAAAATTCCATAAATTCCGACAGGTGCTCATCTACTGACTACTAGGTCTAGTCTACTAGCTAAAATAAAATAATTAACACTGCATATAATTATATATTGAATTATACGTCGCACAAAATTATTTAAATCAAATACACTATCATGCAAATAAATTAATTGTAAATAACATAATATTAAATATTGCAAAAATTCAAAAATACCCCTGTTTTTGGAACGTGGTAGTGACACTGCACGACGTCAACTGGTGCAGGCGGTGGTGGAGGAGGTACCACCGGAACAACTGGTGTAGCTCTCGTATCGATAGGAGTAAAAGGATCTTCGAGGGAAACGGATGCTCCCTCGACCGCAGGAGTGGAGAATGGAGAGGTGGCAGCTGCCTGAAGTCGAGCAGGACGAGAGGTGGCAGACCTCTCGGTGGCAGCTGCTGGAACGGTGCACTGAGACCGTGTCTTCGGAGGCATCCTGAACATAGATAAAAAAAAGTCAATACGGTGCCAGATACAATATCGTCAATGAAGGACAGTAATATTGCAAAAGAAATAATTTCAGAAAAATTAAAGATAGCAAAAGAAATCAGGAAGGGTCCTAGTTGTGATTGAGCACACTCTCTCTCAGCCTATATCCTATATTCTATCGCAGGTAGACCTAGAAAATAGACCTGCAAACTATGACCTGCATGGACCACCACCAAAAATGTGTCACGACCCGCACCCAAAAAATTGGGCATGGGTCATGGGTACGTCCAGCCTCGGCCGCAGAATCGGCGGTAGAATGCTGTAAAGGTTCGTTCTGGGTCACAATATCTATAACTCACAATAATCTGCCAATATAACCTCTCCAAAAGGAGGGCAACCACGCAGTATATATGCCTCAATCACAATAACTAGGGGAAGAGTAAAAGCACGATAAGATATCACAAAGAAACAAGAAAACAAAGAGCAAGTACAATATCCAAATATACAGTCCAAGTCTAAAGTCTACAGCATCTCACAGGAGCAAAACAATAAACACAGTCATCCAAAATAGCAATTGGGAACAACCCAAGAAAATCTACCTAGCTAACTAGGGTGCTAGCGGTATCTTCTCGACGGGCTCCTCCTTAGTCTCCGGGTCACAACACTCCTCGACGCCCGTCCCGTAGAATGTCGGGCAAAAATCCTCAGGATCCTCTGGAAAAAATATGCCCAGTCAGGACTGGAGCGAAGTACATAACTCTGAAAGCAAATCCAAATACATGGTAAGGTGTATATGACTAGCAATAGAAAAGTATACAAGAAGCATAGAAAAATAGATACATAGTAGAGCAGATAAAGTAGCTGCAATGTAAAACTGGAGAATAATACAAGTAGTAAAGAAGTAATTGTATGTGAGAAAACAGGAATACTAGCTAAGTGTCTTGAGCACAAGTTCGTTATGTGATCGGCTTAGGTTGTACATGAATAATCTACGATAACTCTGTTATGCGTGAGTTGCATAATCGACATACACATGAAAACTGTTTGGCTTTGATCACATAACCAACTTCTACTCCCCTCCCCCACTAATACTCTTGGATCCAACCATGACACGCTACGTACATGATAAATAACTCGCGCACATGAAGGCGAGAGCATACGAAGCACATGATAGCACATGAGAATCAATACCCGAAGCACATAATAAAATACACGTGATAGAGTACCCGTTGTAAACCCCCTCACCCAAAATAGATATTTTGTGTATATTTTGTATTATTATAGATATTAAATTTCTTTAGAGTATTCTGTTATTTAATTAGCAAATGAAATTCTTAATATATTTACTTATATAAATATTTATTTAGAATCATTTTTAGGTTATTTTAGATTTTTGAAATTATTTAGGATTTATTTGGATATATATAGTCTTAATATTAGATAGATGCTAATTTAGTGTTAATAGATATTAATAATATTTTATAAATTATTCGTATTATATTTAATTATATTCAAGATTATAAATTATTGAGATAGATTCAAACTCTACTTTAAATTAATTCAAATCCTGAACCTACTAGGAAAGCAACTTAATGTATATCATATCCTTATTTAAATTCATCATAATCCTATCCAAATTAACCAATCCTAGTTGTATTTAATTAAGTAGTCTCCACCATTATAAATACCTCATCCTTCATATTTTTCTTCCCCAAATTCCTCTCTTTTTCGTCCAAAATCAGTCAAAATTCGTCATAATTTCAGTCTCATTTTCTACTAGTTATGACGAATTAAAAAGACGATATCTGCTAGCTTCGGACTCCAAACGCGCTCTAGTTTTTTTTGTTAGAACGATAATGAGGTTAGGTTTCTGATTATATAAATTTTTTTTCTAAATTATGAGTATTAAATTCTGTAAAATTCGTAGAGCACAGCATATCCGAAAATAGATATATTTCGATGTTTTCGTGATTCCAAGAGAACTAGGAATCAGAATCACGAACCGTTTAAAGTTTCGGAAAGCTAATGTCGAGATCATCGACATATATTTTTCCTAGAATTTATTTCCAAGTATTTATATACTGTTAATTCTATAGAACTTCTAGGTTAGAATTTAACCATCGGTGCACAATACAAAATTTGTATGTGCCATAATTCCCAAACGAATTTGAATTCGGATGAGCTATAAATTCTAACATATTTTTGATGCTAAAATCTACAGGAAATCATGCATGAAAGTTGAGTTTGTGTCGGTTGACTTTTTGGTCAACAGATCGCCTCGATTTGCGTGCTATGAGTCTCGAGTTGATAAAATTCAGTTTCTTTAGGCAAAATTTAGGAATTAACATAAAAATAAGAATAATAAGATTAAAATAGGATTTTAGAATAATTATTCCAGAATTAAATAAATTAAAATAAATTATCTTTTGACGTGATAAATTTGTAATACATAGGCTATTTGGACTGTGACTTGGACTCTGATTCATACCGGCAGCAGGACCCCAGGCAAGATACCTTGCCAAATTGTTTACAGTACTTTGCATGCTATTTATATTTCTGTTTATTCATTGCATGTGTAGTTTGTTCAGTCATTACTATATATATTAGATATGTTGACACACACTTGACACCTAGTATCATGAGAGGACAATCATTAGGCGTATGGGCTTTTAACCACTCTGGTAAACCATAGTATATAGTTCGCACTACGGGCGTGTGTCGCGCTGGTCATTACCCCCGTGGTATATCGATTTCTGGAGTCTCGCTGGTCGCTACCCCCGCGGTATGTCGATTTCTGATGTCCATTGACGTGTGTGTGAGTTATGAGGTAGATCGAGTAGCCTACCCTTGCCCATACGTCAAAAAGTTGTCCTCATTTGTATTCATATAGATTGTCTTGTACAGCGTACTTATTTATTTTTAAACCATATGCATGTTTACTGTATTCAAATTGGCTCATATTTTCTATATCTTGTTACGTCCCTCTGAGGACCTGGTCCGCTGCCAGGTGTATCTTTTCTTGAGTATTTGCAGGAGCGCAGATTTGGATGGTTACATGTGATCCGAGGATGTCTTCTCTTCGAGCTGTGATGGATAGCTGGTATTCTTATATTGTGTTGTGGTGTTGTACTCATATTGTATTTGCTCTTATATTCGAGTTGGTAGTGGATTTGTTTCCATCCAACTATCATCCTTAGATACTTCTTATTGAGATCTAGTTTCATAGATACTGGTTATTTATTTCTATATGATTTTGGTGGATGAGATTTAGATTTTATCCTGTGACTTGTATTATATTTTATACCACTTGTGGATTTTATATTCATATTACAGCGTACGTATGGAATTGGTTTTCATATATTGGAGTTGCCATATCCATGCGGCTGGCATGCTTACGTGTCCTAGTCCTACATATTTTTGGGACTGGGGCGTGACATGTTTTTGTGGTGGCCCATGCAGGTCGAGAGCATATTGTCTCGGTTATGTTACTGTACCGAACAAGCCTGTACCTAGGACTAGAGTATAGGATCTCATCCACAATTGACTGTGATTCATCTCCTCCTATCTGTTCTATTTTGAACAATTGTATCCTGCTTGATTCATGTGCTTTCCTAATAGTTCCTTGAGTATAGTCTTCTGCTAGAATATAGGAACCCCTATTATTAGGATAATAATTAGAGTAGCACACCTATTAAGAATACAACGAGAATATAGACACACCACTAAGTTTAGAATATCTAGTGAACCTAGAATTCCTTATCTTTAGATTGTTATACCATTACCCCTTGATGTATTAAGAAGACTTGAGAGTAGTATAGACACTACTAGAGTTAGTTAGAAGTTTTATCATAATGTTTGACACCTAGTATCACATAGTCTTTTGACCTATTAATTGAAGTGTAACCGAATAATAATTATCGCATGCTAGCAAAAGACGACAGTATTTATTCAGACCATAGAATTTAAAGGTCCTTGCCCTATTTGGTCGACTAGCGACTTAGATAAGGAGGTTGTATGATAACTGTAGAGATTGTAGAGTCTTTTATTATTATTGCTTATGTTATTTTTGCTTTTGCGAACTTGAATTATTTTATAACTTCTCACATCATAATCCAGCGTTATATTTTCTGTGCTACCTTGAATTATGCTGCTATTATAGCCTAGTTTTTGCAAGCTTAATCTTATATCGAGCTTGTTCATGACATATGTGTTATTGGGGCCTGATCAACCACACTAATACAAATTGTCTAATCAGAATCAGTGTATTATGGTCTAGCTAGCCATAATGCGCTTGATTCGCCCTTCGCTATAGTATTTTACGTGGATTGAGATGTATAGTGGACCAGTAGACAAATATACTTACCCTCTAGATACGACAAAGCATATCATATCAAGTACATAACTGTACCGATGTGAGCATGTGAATAGGAAATTACCAAATTAAGATTTCAATCCACAACTGTCTTGACAATTCCCATTTGAATTATTTAAACGCTTTGATTCCCATACTTCCATTCTATTACCCCTCCTTGAACTCTTTTCCGTTGCTTTCCGTCTTCCCTTATTTCGGAAAGACGAAATCTCGTGCTTGGATATAAGTGATACACGGATAGTACAAGATATACCCCATAGGCCAATCACATTATTTGGTGACTATATTTCATAATTGATTAAGGGCATATCACATATGATATAGTTGGTGTTAAAGTTTTGAGGATTGAATGACATGAGAAAATAAATTGAGGAATATTTTCTTAAGTGTAAGAGCCTTATGTGATAGAGGATAAATTCTAAGTTGGGTAGAAATTGCATTATTAAACTTGAGGTAAATTCTTTTAGATTGTGATCAAGTGAGATTAGATAGAGAGAAACCATGTTCTATTTTAATTTCGAGGACGAAATTTTTGTAAGTTTGGTAGATTGTAAACCCCCTCACCCAAAATAGATATTTTATGTATATTTTATATTATTATAGATATTAAATTTCTTTAGAGTATTCTGTTATTTAATTAGCAAATGAAATTCTTGATATATTTACTTATATAAATATTTATTTAGAATCATTTTTAGGTTATTTTAGATTTTTGAAATTATTTAGGATTTATTTGGATATATATAGTCTTAATATTAGATAGATGCTAATTTAGTGTTAATAGATATTAATAAGATTTTATAAATTATTCGTATTATATTTATTATATTCAAGATTATAAATTATTGAGATAGATTCAAACTCTACTTTTAATTAATTCAAATCCTGAACCTACTAGGAAAGCAACTTAATGTATATCATATCCTTATTTAAATTCATCATAATCCTATCCAAATTAACCAATCCTAGTTGTATTTAATTAAGTAGTCTCCACCATTATAAATACCTCATCCTTCATATTTTTCTTCCCCAAATTCCTCTCTTTTTCGTCCAAAATCAGTCAAAATTCGTCATAAATTCAGTCTCATTTTCTACTAGTTATGACGAATTAAAAAGACGATATCTGCTAGCTCCGGACTCCAAACGCGCTCCAATTTTTTTTTGTTAGAACGATAATGAGGTTAGGTTTCTGATTATATAAATTTTTTTTCTAAATTATGAGTATTAAATTCTGTAAAATTCGTAGAGCACAGCATGTCCAAAAATAGATGTGTTTCGATATTTTTGCGATTCCGGGAGAACTAGGAATCAGAATCACGAACCGTTTAAAGTTTCAGAAAGCTAATGTCGAGATCATCGACATATATTTTTCCTAGAATTTATTTCCAAGTATTTACATACTGTTAATTCTGTAGAACTTCTAGGTTAGAATTTAACCATCGGTGCACAATACAAAATTTGTATGTACCATAATTCCCAAACGAATTTG